>PVJN01004230.1:14742-92375 GCA_004026805.1 Lasiurus borealis | reverse complement strand
AGCAAGGCTAACATTCAGAATTGAAGGGCAGATAAAGAGCTTCACAGATAAGAAAAAGCTAAAGGAGTTCATCAACTCCAAACCAGTGTTATATGAAATGCTGAAGGGTACTCTTCTAGAAGAGGAAGAAGAAAGAGGTAAAAGCCAAAAAATTATGAACAAATACATATCTATCAACAAGTGAATCTAAAAATTAAGTTAATTAAAAATTTGATCAACAGAATAAAATGGTGAATATAATAGAATCAGGAGCACAGAAAGGGAGTGGACTGTTAATTCTTAGGGGGAAAGGGGTGAAGGGTGTACAGGGAGAGACTGGACAAAAATCATACACCTATGGATGAGCTCAATGGGAGGGAGCTAAGGGCAGAGGGAGGGGTGGGAGCTGGGTAGAGGGGTGCTATGGAGGGGAAAAAAGAGAAACAAATGTAATAATCTGAATAATAAAGATTTAATTTTAAAAAAAAGTGACCAAAGATAAAACGTATAACCAAGATTATTCTATCCAGCAAGGTTACTTTTTAGAATTTTAGGAAAGATATTTTCCAAGACAAGCAAAAGATTAGGGAATCCATCACTACTAAATTAGCAGTACATGAAATCTTTTATTTTTTTTTAATTGATTTTTTACAGAGAGGAATGGAGAGGGATAGAGAGTTAGAAACATCAATGAGAGAGAGGCATCGATCAGCTGCCTCCTGCCCTACTGGAGATGTACCTGTAACCAAGGTATATGCCCTTGACCTGGAATCAAACCTGAGACCCTTCAGTCCACAGGCCTACGCTCTATCCACTGAGCAAAACCAATTCCGGCGAGTACATGAAATCTTGACAGGACTTCTTTAAGTAGAAAATAGAAAAGATTAAAATAAAAATAAAATGTAGAACAGAAAAAATATCTCACAAAGCAAGGCAAATACTTGTAAGAATAGTGAATCAATAAAAAAGTCAAAAGTATGAATTTATGTGTAAATATAATAAGGAATACACACACATAAAGGGATAAAATCTGACAAAAAAATGTGGGGGAGAAGAGGGAGACAAAATCAACAAGGAAACCATGGGTTTGAATGACACATTACAGCAGATGGATTTAATTGATATTTTTAGACATTTCACCCTAAACCATTATATACAAAACATTATATACATTATATACACATGGGACATTTTTCAGAATAGACCACATGCTAAGCCACAAAATAAATCTCAATAAATGTAAGGGAATGAAATCATATCAAGCATGTTCTGTGGTCACAATGGTATGAAACTAGAAATGAAATTCAAGTAGAAAACTGGGAAACACAAACACATGGAAGATAAACTACATACTACTAATTAATGAATAGGTTAACTATGAGATCAAGAGGAATCAAGAATCGTTAAGACAAATGAAAATGAAAAATGACCTAAAGTATGAGATTAACCAAAGCATTACTAAGAGGGAAATCTATAGCAATACAGGCCTACCTCAAGAAACAAGAAAAATGTCCAATAATCTCAAGTTAATACTTAAAGGAACTGGAAAAAGAGCAAACAAAGCCCAAAGTGAGTAGAAAGAAGGAAATAATAAAGATCATAGCAGAAATAAATGAGTCTTAAAAAAAAATAGAAAAGATCAATGAAAACAAGTGCTGGCTCTTTGAAAAGACAAAATTGACAAATATTTAATTAGATTCACCAAAAAAAAAGTGGACTCAAATCAGAAATGAAAGGGGAGAAGTGACAACCAACACCAAAGAAATACATAGGTTTATAAGAAATTTCTACAGTTATATGCCAACAAATATAAATCCGGAAGAAACAGAAAATTTGGACAGAATGATAACTAATAATGAAATTGAATCAGTTATCATAAAACACTAAAGAGTTTTTGATCAGATGGCTTCATAGGTGAATTTTACCAACATTCAAAGTAAAATTAATGCCTAATTATTCTAAAAAATTAAAGAAGAAAATGTTCCCAAATTCATTTTACAAAGCTAGCATTACCCTGATGCCAAAACTAGACATTAAAAAAGAAAATTACCAATCAATATCCCTGATGAACAGACAGGAAAATTCTAACCAAATTATTAGCAATCCAAATTTAGCAATATATTTAAAAAATCATATACTTTGATCAAGTGGGATTTATTTCAGAAGTGCAAGGTTTGTTTAATATCTGCAAATGAAGATGCTACTCCACATAAACAGATAAAAACTCTCAGAAAAATGGGATAGAGGGAACATACTTCAACATAATAAAGGCCATATATGAGAAACCCAGGGTTAATATCATACTCTGGTGAAAAGCTGGAAATTTTTCCTTAATACCAGGAACAGGAAAAGGATGTCTCCTTTCATCACTTTTACTCAACACAGTATTGGACGTCCTAGCTATAGCAATCAGACAAGAAAAAGTAATTAAATGATTCAACTTGGAAAGGAAGAAGTAAACCTCTCATTATTTTCATATGACCTGATACTACCTAGAGAGAACCCTAAAGGCTTCACTAAGAAAGCATTAAAACTAATTAATGAAGTCTATAAAGTAAGATGATATAAAATTAATATTTAGAAATAATTGCACTTTCATATGCCAATAACATAATATCAGATCAATTAAGAAAGTCCCATTTACAGTTACATCAAAAAGAATAAAATACTGAGGAATAAAGACTATTAGTTGGAAAAACAATAGGACATTGAAGAAGATACAAATAAATGAAAAGATACATGCCATGCTCATTGTTTGGAAGAATTAATATCATTAAAGGTCCATAACATTGGAAGGAAAATACAGATTCAGTGTAATCTTGATCAAAATACCATGGCATTTTGCACAGAACTAGAACAAATAATCCTAATATATTAATTGAGTCCCAAAAAATTATCAGCAATGTTGAGAAAGAAAAACAAATATCACTATACATGATATAAAACTAATAAGATTTTATTTTGTTTTTAAAATATATTTTTAAATTAGTTTTAGAGAAAAAGGGAGAGGAAGAGATAGAAACATCAATGATGAGAGTGAATCATTGATCGACTGCCTCCTGCAAGCCCTCTGTTGGGGATCTAGTTTGCAAACTGGGTATGTGCCCTGACTGGGAATTGAACCATGACCTCCTGGTTCATAGGTCAATGCTTAACCACTGAACCATATCACTGGACTTCAACAAGGTTATAGTAATCAAAATAACATGATACTGGCATAAAAACAGAGGTATATCAATGGAGCAGAATAGAAAGCCCAGAAAAATCACACCTATGTGTTCAATTAAACTATACCAAGGAGATAATATCCATTGGGGAAAAGATAGTCTCTTCAATAGATGGTATTGGGAAATTGGACAGATAAATGCAAATAAACTAGACCAGTTTTTTACACCATATAAAAAAATAAAATGGACTGTAGACTTATATTTAAGAATTGAAACAATGAAATTCTTAGAAGAAAACAGTCAATAATCTATTTTATATTGGTCTTAGCAATATTTTTTGGATATATGTCTCTTATGACAAATACATCAAAAGCAAAAATAAACAAATGGGGCTACATTGGACTAAAAAGCTTTTACACTACAAAGGAAACAATTAACAAACAAAAAGACCACCTACTGATGGTAGAAAATACTTGCCAGGATACATCTGATAGGTTAATATCCAAACTTTTCAAAGAACACATACAACTCAACACAAAAAAAATAAAATAAAATAAAAAATGGGCAGAGGACCTGAATGAACACTTCTCCAAAGATGGCCAGTAGATTTAATAAAGAGATGCCATCATTAGTCATCAGGGAAATGCAAATTAAAATCACAATAAATTTTTTAAATATATTTTTTAATTAATTTCAGAGAAGAAAGAAGAGGGAAAGAGAGAAACATCAATGATACGAGAGAATCATTGATTGACTGCCTCCTGCACACCCCAGACGGGGGACTGCACCTGTAACCTGAGCATGCGCCGTGACTGGGAATTGAACTGTGACCTCCTGGTCATAGGTCCATGCTTAACCACTGAGCCATGTCAGTCAGGCTTAAATTCTTAATTTTTAAGGTTTTGTGATATACTTCCAGTAACTTCAGTCAGTGGGAATTCTCAGTAGTTGTCCCTTTTGCTGATACTATGTGGGAATCTGACTGCCAGTGGATTATCCATTTATGAAGTGAAGCACCAAACAAGAAAAAAATATGACAGCTTTGGGGAAAAATATAGAGTTCTGATATTTCTTTATTCCACTTTGTTCCATTTTATTGCTTTTCAACTACTACTTAAAATGAAGATCTATTGGACAGTTGGAAAAAACAGTATGTTATCAAAAGAATGAATTATGGAAATTCACTCCCAATCTTTAGGAATTAGGTAAATGCTTTTTGATAGCTGAGATGAGAGAGCCATTATTTCAGGATCCTAGGTAGGATTAGTTTTAACCTGGACTTTAAAAACTAAAAAGAAACAAACAGAAAATCTATAGTAATAAAAGCATAATATGCTAATTAGACCAGATGTCCTTTCAGACAAAGCTAGGACTGCTGGGAAAGCCTGGGTCCTGAGTGCCAGAGGAAACAAGGGCTGGCAGTGGTGGGGAGGAAGGCATAAATTTCATGCATCAGGCCTCTAGTAAATAAATAGTGACCATAACTTTGCATTTTTATAATATACTAGTCCTGGTGCACGAAATTTGTGCATGGGGGAGGAGGAGTGTCCTTCATCCCAGCCTGCACCCTCTCCAATCTGGGACCCCTTGAAGGATGTTCGGCCGCCCATTTAGGCCTGATCCCAGTGTGGCAGGAGGGTGCAGTTAGGGGCGACCAGGCCTTTATCATCACAAGTAGAAAGTAGAGTTTGTCCGCAAAACTTGAATCCTGCTGGCAGGTTTTCTGAGACCTCTGTGAATTCTAGGTAGTCACAGCGTTGCACCAGAGAGCGTTTCATCACCTTTCTGAGGCCACAAGGACAGCTGAAGAGGAAATGCCTTCTGGCCGGGGCCCACAGCCCGCAGCTGGGGTGGTAGATGCTTATATGGCGCTGGTGGATTTCTGTGACCAACAGCTCCGGAAGGAGGAAGAGACTGCATCAGGTGACTCGCAAAAGAAAAGAAAATTATGTCCCATTAGGTTACTATAAAGTTTTAAGAACTTTGTACATACTTTGGTTTCCTATTTGTGTTCGTTTTAAAATGAGGAAAGTCTTGCCTTTTTAAGAAGGAATGACATCTCCAAGCAACATGACCTGCTTATCTTCTATCTGGAGTCAAGCTGTCTTCCAGCTCTCCATTTACTTCACTTCCACTTGCATGTTTTGCTTGTTTGGTATTATTGGCCTTATGTGTCCTGACTCTTGTTCCTGGAATTAATTCAGGAACCAGCAGCTGCCCTTGATGTTTCCAGCCCAGGAAGCAAACTGCTTCATGCAGAATGGGTAATGTCATAGAAGATTCAGCTTTGAGATAGAAACTTGTAGGTGTAGTCCAAAATTGCTTCTGGTCTTTTAAAGAAGTTGTTAGGGAAGAAAAATTACATACTAAAAAAAATAAGCCAAAAGGGAAACTAGAATTACATGTTACATTTATAATTTATGTGTAAGTGCATATATTGACCATGGTTGTTTTTATCTCTGTCCATGTTAGTTAGTGAGTCCGTAGAACTGCAGACATATCCTGCCCTTGTGGTGGACAAAATGTTGAAAGCTTTAAAATTACATTCCAATGAAGCCAGGCTGAAGTTTCCCAGACTGCTGCAGATTATAGAGCAGTACCCAGAGGAGACCCTGAGCCTGATGACAAAAGAGGTGAGTGTCTTTAGTCCATGGAACTTAAAAGACATATTCCTATTTCTATCCAAGCACATTAATGTATATAATGCATATATTTTAGCTTTTCCTAACAAGCATATAATTTTGCTACATTCCAAGAACATGGGTTATTTAAAACTGTATAAAGGAGTGTTCACATTTACCCATTTTCCCTAGTGGATGTTGATAACTCTGTCTGACAAAGACCCCAAGAAATAGAGGAGGAGGTATGTATATCTGAAACAAAGGTGGGAATTTTCTGGAGTACAGTTTACTGTCCATAAAGACTAAGTTGTGGTTTTAGCACCTGTTGGTGCCTGTGCTCAGTGCATTACTTAGTCCAGGGAGAAAGGACTACATTTTTGCTGGCATCCCACCCCCAGTGACTGTAGTGCCTGCAGCAGTACCATGTCCACAGGGACCCTGGGGCATCCGAATTCAGTGTGCATGTGTGGGTACATAGAAGCAGCCTGCAGTCCCACACATGTTCTGTTCACCAGCTTGTATGTCCCTGCTGTCCTCACCCCACACAGGGCTTCGTCATCCTACTGCCTTCCTGTCTGTTAGGTCTGTGAAAGGAGGGCTCCTTACTGACTTTTATAGACATTTAACTGAAAATAGTTAACTTTTGAGTTGATAATGTAATAATAGTTCAGAAACACTGATATAATACTTTACTAGCTGTCTTAGTAGGTTTTTTAACAATGCAGTTCTCTGAGCTGAGACGCAGGGCCAGTCAGGGCTTTCCCACTTCTCTGACCCCTGTGGATTGGGAGGGGTGGGGTTGTTTCAGTAGATTTTAAACAGCGGATTAACTTTAGAAATGCCTTATAGGTGTGCTTTTCCTAAAGACAAATGAAGAAATAAGTTATAATTTTATTTTTAAATTATTTTATTTATATATTTAAGATGGCACTTTCTTAAATAAATAAGGGGTTGAGTCAATGTTATGACACGGGGAGACACTTGAGATGGGGCAGCTCACCTCTGCTGTGTGCTCCCTATGGCTGTGTATCCTGATACATTTTATACTCACACACCCTGCTCTTCCCTCATTTATGGGTAAAGTTATGAAGCTTGCACACATTCTCTCCTCATGCCAATATGCCAAGTATAACAGATTTTATCTTGAAATTAACACCTTAAAAAGCATTTTAATTTTGAATAAATTTTGAAAATTGTCTTGGTGTAAAGACACAAAAACCAGAAGTCATAAAGAAAAATAATTTGACACTTCTATGCAGGAAAAAATATTCCATATACAAAGTTTAAAAAACTGGAAGAAAAATATTTTCAGTACATATTCAAGATGGGTTGAAGTGTCCACTCTACACCATAAATAGACTACTTGAGAGTGGTTAAGGGAAATGCACATGTGATAATTGTGGCAATACACATAGACAGGCTGTTTACTTAAAAACTTTTTGTTGTTATGAGCTGATTTTCCTCATTAATAATGAAACATGAAAATTAAAATTAGGTTTTTCCCTTCTCAGATTGATAATGAATTTTTAAAAAATTGATTGTGTCCAAAGTTTTTTTCAGTGCAGTTTACATTCAATAATATTTTATACTAGTAGCCCTGTGCGCAAACCCGTGCGCCAGTAGTTCTTTGGGGAGCCTGGCTGCTCCGCACCTGCAACCCAGAGGCTCTCCGCAGCCCAGAGGCCCATCAGGGCTGGGCTCAGAAAGCTTGCCTCATCAAAGCAAACATTCCATCAGGCTGCTCACGCTGCCTGCTCTCAGCGGCCGTCCCTCCCCACGCCCCCACCCCACCCCCCACGCCGGGACTGGGGGACTCGGACAGGGCTGAGAGGACTGGGCGCTGCCATCTTGTGGCTATGGGCACCACTATCTTTGTGACGGAGTGATGGTTAATATACACATTACCCTTTTATTGGATAGAATTAGTTTCAGGTATATAGCATAGTGGTTAGATAATCAAATACTTTACCAAGTGTCCCCCCTGATATTTTCAGTACCCATCTGGGCCATAGTGATCAAAACAACATGGTATTGGCATAATTCACTTCTAGAAATACAGATTTAAAAGACTTTTTGGAGAGAGATCTAGCAATGTTTTTTTACAATTGTTAATGTTCACACAATAATTTTACTTCTAGAAATTCATCCTAATGATGTATAGCACACATACAAAAGGATGTCTACTGTAGCATTATCTGTAACAGCAAAAATTAGAAAATACTCTAAAAATCATTTTAGGGCAGTAGTTAAATGAAATGGAATACTATGTTGCAGTTAAAAGGAATGAGGTAAATCTGTCTTAAGAAAAACCAGCAACAGTACACATCATCTGATTCCAATCTTGTAAGGGAAGGATATGTGTGCACATTCCTAGAAAATATCTGGAAGAATCAAATGGTTCTCAGTGGAACAGGAATTGAGAGAGCTGAGGGAGAGAAGACTGTATTTTTTTTTTATGCTTCTCATTATAAATATATATATATATATACATATATATATATATATTTCTTATATTGGACACATTGCTTTTATAAGCATTTAATTTTTATTCATCATTAAGTTACAGCTCTCTGTGTTTTAGATTTCTTCCATTCCTTGCTGGCAGTTCATTGGCTGGATTAGCCACATGCTGGCCTTACTGGACAAGGAGGAGGCCGTAGCCATCCAACACACCGTGGAGGAGATCGCTGATCACTACCCCCAGGCCATTGTCTACCCGTTCATAATAAGCAGTGAAAGCTATTCCTTCAGAGATACTTCTGCTGGTCATAAGAATAAGGAGTTTGTGGCAAGGTGATATTACAGAGAAATTGGGTTGATTTCTGCTGTAGTTAAATATTACAGTTTATAACAAATGTGTATGGTAAAAGCAAACACATGGAAGCTTATATTTGTCTTCAAATTAATTAGAGCTTTCACTGAAGAGTAGAAAATCTTAGATATCTTTGTTAAATGTACCTACGCTAGATATGTTACTTGTTAAAATTTATTTTTTTAAATACATTTCATGCCTAATCAGTTTGGCTCAGTGGATAGAGCATGGGCCTGCGGACTGTAAGGTCCCAGGATTGATTCTGGTCAAGGGCATGTACCTTGGTTGTGGGTACATCCCCAGTAGGGGGTGTATACAAGGCTGCTGATCAATGTTTCTCTCTCATCGATGTTTCTGACTCACTATCCCTCTCCTTTCCTCTATGTAAAAAATTAATAAAATATATTTTAAAAATAAAATACGTTTTTTAAAATAAATCTTTATTGTTCAGATTATTAGAATTGTTTCTCTTTTTTCCCCTCCATAGCTCCCCTCCACCTGGCTTCAACCCTACCCTCTGCCCTTACCTCCCCCCATTGTCCTCATCCATAGGTGTATGTTTTTTTCCAGTCTCTTCCTGTACCCTCTCACCTCTTTCCCCCTGAGAATTATCAGTCCGCTTCCTTTCTATGCCCCTAATTCTATTATATTCACTAGTTTATTCTGTTCATCAGATTTTTTATTCACTTGATTTTTAGATTCACTTGTTCATAGGTATGTATTTGTTGTTCATAATTTTTATCTTTATCGTTTTCTTCTTCTTCTTCTTCTTAAAGAGTACCTTTCAGCATTTCATGTAATACTGGTTTGGTGTTGATGAACCTTTAGTTTTTCTTACCTGTGAAGCTCTTTATCTGCCCTTCAATTCTGAATGATAGCTTTGCTGGGTAGAGTAATCTTGGTTGTAGGTTCTTGCTATTCATCACATTGAATATTTCTTGCCACTCCTCTCTGGCCTGCATAGTTTCTGTTGAGAAATCAGCTGACAATAGAATGGATGCTCCCTTGTAGGTAATTAACTGTTTTTCTCTTACTGCTTTTAATATTCTCTCTTTGTCATTTGCTCTTGGTATTTTAATTATGATGTGTCTTGGTGTGGTCCTCTTTGGATTCCTTTTGTTTGGGGTTCTATGTGCTTCCTGAACTTGTAAGTCTGTTTCTTTTACCAGGTGGGGGAAGTTTTCAGTCATTATTTCTTCAAATAGGTTTTCAGTATCTTGCTCTCTCTCTTCTTCTGGCACCCCCAGAATTCTGATGTTGGTATGGCTTGAAGTTGTCTCACAGGCTTCTTACACTTCATATTTTTGGATTCTTTTTTTCTTCTTGCTTTTCTAGTTGAGTTTTTCTGCTTCTTTGTATTTCAAATCTTTCGTTTGATTCTTGCATTCCTCTAGTCTGCTGTTAGTTCTCTGAATAATATATTTTATTTCAGATAGTGTATGTTTAATTGCTAGTTGGTCCTTTTTCATTTCCCCTTGGGTCTCGCTAAATTTATCTATTTTTTCTTAAAAATTCTTAAAAAACCTTATATTTTGAACTCTATATCCAGTCATAGTTTTGAACTCTATATCCAGTCGTTTGTTTTCCTCCATTTCTTTTGTTTTTGATCTGTTCTTTTGTTTCCACATATTTCACTGCTTCCCTGAGTTGGTAGAGTAGCTTTGTGTGCTCGGTGTCCTATGTGGCCCAGTAGCTCTGCCTCCCCAGTTACCTGAGGTGGACACTCTTAGTGCACCCTTCTGTGGATTGTGTGTACAGTCTTGTTGTAGTTAATTCTTGATTGTTGTTGAATTGATCTCCAAGCCTATTGGTTGTGAGGATCAGCTGTGTCTGCACCTGGAGGACTTCTGTGCTGGACTCAGCCTTAAGACTTGCAAGATTGCATCAGCCTCCATGCTGGGCTTGGATGTGGTGGAGCCTCAGGGCTAAGCAGATAGCCTTGGCTTCCAATCAGCCCTGCCCTACACGAAGGCCCCTGGGTCTCAGTGCCTCTAGGTAATCTCTGCAGCCTTCTCTGTGCGCATATGTACTTGCCTCTAGACCTCTGCCTTTCCAGTTCCCCCGATTTTCCGTGTGCTCTAGGGACATGTATGAGTCTAGATCTCCAGGGTCTCACCCGAATCTGGGGTTCAGTAGTTGGACCTGGATTTTAGTGCTGTTGGGAGGTTCTGTTTTCCTCCCACTAGATAAAGCCAGCGGCACAATCAGCAGTCAGTGCTATGTGTGCACACTTTCACTCACCCCCAGACCCCTGTCTTTCGCGGCTCCCCTAAGTTTCCTGGCACTCCTTCCTTTTCACAGCAGTCCAGACTCCCCTGTATGAGTCTTGCCTGGAACTGGGGTTCAGTGCAGTCAGAAGTGTGGTTCATTACAGTTGGGAGTTTCCGTCTCCTTCCCACTAGAGCAGTGGTTCTCAACCTTTCTAATGCCAAGATCCTTTAATACAGCTCCTCATGTTGTGGTGACCTCCAACCATAAAATTGTTTTCATTGCTACTTCATAACTGTAATTTTACTACTGTTATGAATCATAATGTAAATATCTGTGCTTTCTGATGGCCTTAGGCTGCTAGCGACCCACAGCTTGAGAACTGCTGCGCTAGAGGAAGCCAGCCAGACCCTCTTCCACCTGTCCTCTCCACGAGCGTGTCTCCATACCTCAGCTTTTAACAGCTCCTCTGAGTCTTCATGAGCTCCTCCCTTTACTTCTAGTTGTAGAATTTTCACTCAGCCAGCTTTCCTGTGGCTCTGGGTGGTGTCTGTTCTGGCTTTTAGTTGTAATTTTGAAATTGTTGTGCGAGGCAGCAGTTTAGGTGTTCACCTATGCCACCATCTTGGTTTCTCCTAAAATACATTTCATTTTAAATACTATTCATTAACATTCTACCCTTATGCTAATAACAATTTGTTGGTTGAAACAGACTGGATGAGTTGCTTTTAAAATCAATTCTTGAAATTCTTCTTAAATTGAAGATATCCAAGAAGCCCCTCTTCTTAATTAGGGGCTGTCTGAAGGGTCATTCCTTTCACTTCTTCAGTTGATTATAAGTGGAAATATAACTAGCAATGGTATAATACTTTTGCAAGAATACATTATAAATGCATAGTATCTTAGTAGACAGTCCCTATCAAAAGCTTTTTTATTGTTAGGAGTTAATTTGCTTTATTATTTAGTGTTTATCAAAATGTTGACATTATTTGCAAGAAAATTTAATTTTATCTAAGAATCTCACCTCTTTATAGAATGCAGTACTCCTCCTTTATTCACGAGGGATATGTTCCAAGACCCTCAGTAGATGCCTGAAATTGCAGTTATGCCAAACTCTATACTTTGTTTTGTCCTATAGATACATAACTATATAAAGTTTAATTTATAAGTTAGGTGCAGTAAGAGATCGACAACAATAATAATGAAACAACAATTATAACATCATACAGTAACAAATGTTAAGTGAATGTGGCCTCTCTCACAAATATGTTATTGTATTGTATTCACCTTTCTGGTGATAATGTAAGATGATGCAGGGCCTAAGTGATGAGATGAAGTGGGTGTGAATATGCTGGACAAAGAAATGATTCATGTTCCAGGTGGGACAGTACCAGATTTTATCACTATTAGAATGCCATGCAATGGAAAACGTATGATTTGTTTATTTCTGTATTTTCCCACTTAATATTTTTGGACCATTGTTAACCACAGATAACTGATACCACAGAAATTGTAGATAAGAGGAGATTGTGGTACATACTTTGTTCTTTATCTAATACTAGAGGCCTAGTACAGAAAAATCGTGCATGGGAGGTGGGGGAAGGTCTCTCAGCCCAGCCTACACCTTTTCGCAATCTGGGACTCCTCGGGGGATGTCCAATTGACAGTTTAGCATCCCTTTCGCAATATGGACCGCTGACTCCTAACCACTGGCCTGCCTGCCTGCTCATCCCTAACCACTCACCTGCCTGTCCCATTACCCCTAACTGCTCACCTGCTTGCCTGATCACTCCTAATCACCTCTGCTTCAGCCCCTGCCACCACAGCTTCATTTGGGAGGACATCTGGAATAATGTCTGGAAGGTTGTTTAGCTCTCTGGTCTATTTAGCATATTATACTTTTATTTTTATAGATTACATAGAATGTGTAAATTACTTATTCCCTAGTTCTGTTAAGTTTTATATATAAGTAAAAATAATTATAAATTACAGGACTTGATCTGTGGAAGATGTTTGATTACCTAAACTTGGTAATTTTTTATAGGATTAAAATTAAGTTGGATCAAGGAGGAGTGATTCAAGATTTTATTAATGCCCTAGAACAACTTTCTAATCCAGAAATGATCTTTAAGGTAATATTACATCTTCTAATACATAAAACATAGAACTTAGATAAAATCTACTTATAATCTAGCTTGATTTTTCTCTTTTTTTTCACCCCCTGCACAGGACTGGACTGATGATATCAAAGCGGAATTAACAAAAAACTCCATAAATAAAAAAACCATTGAAAAGATGTATGAAAGGATGTATGCAGTCTTGGGAGACTCAAAGGCTCCAGGCCTTGGCGCTTTTAGAAGGAAGTTTATTCAGGTATGGATAATGGCAGCCTGCCTTTATGATAGAATCATTGTGAAGATCCATACTTACATTTGCTGGTTTGTTATCAATTCTGGTTTTAAAATGGCTGTGGAATTTGTAAACTGTCTTTAGATATGATGCTTTCTCCGAAATATTAATGGCATATTTTTAGGTCAGACAGAGCAAAGAGGGTCAATAGGTAAAATCTTGGGGGTTTGATTACATTGTGTTCTTCATGCTCAGATTCTTAGATATGAAGGTTACATGTAGCTTAATATTTTTAAGTCTCAGAATGGTTTGAATATTGAATCAATCAATATTTGTATTTTATATAGGTTAACCATTGGTCAGCACTTATCTCTGTTCAAGGCACTCTACTGGGTGCTATAGGAGATACCAAGAGAAGATTGACACCGTTTCTGAATTCAAAGGAATTGTTAGCAGATACTGTATGTAAAGAACTATGGCCCAAGAACAAATGTGATATGTGAGACCTATTTCTAAAGATGTTTTAGTGTTGGAAGAAAGATAACCTTCACACCTCAGTTTGGGGTGAATAAAAAAAATCCTCTTAGAACAAGTGGAGATCAAAGAGCCTTGCCATGTCCAGATTCCATATCACATGCCTCATGCTTGTTGCTTCCTCTACATGAGTTTCTCTCCTGGCCCCGTCCAGCTGGATAGCTCACCCTGAGAGATGTGTCTTTGCATTCTTTCTCCTTTAGAGCCCATTTCTGAACCTCCGTCTCCTTGCTGTCCCTAAGAGTTAGGTGTTCCTTCCTCTCTGCTGCCTGAAGCATCTACATACACATCTCTTAGCATTGATCCATGTTGTAGCATATGTCAGTACTTCACTCCTTTTTAAATTTCATTTATTTTTGTATTGATTTCAGAGAGGAAGGGAGAGGGGGAGAGAGAGAGAAATATCAAAGATGAGAGAAATCATCGATCGGCTGCCTCCTGCACACCCCTCCTGGGGATAAAGCCTGCAACCCAGGCTTGTGCCCTTGACCAGAATCAAACCTGAGACCCTTTAGTCCACAGGCTGATGCTCTATCTACTGAGCCAAATGAGCTGGACAGTACTCACTCCTTTTTATTGCCTAATATTATTCCACTTTATGCCATGTTTTGTTTATCCTTTCATCAACTGATGGACATTTGTTTTTTTTCCCAGTTCTTAGTTCTTATGAGTAGTGCTGCTGTGAACATCAGTGTACAGGTTCTTTTTGCAAAATCCTCAGGAATAGAAAACTGTATTTATCTTAAAAGAATGAAAATAAACAAATAAATTATATATATATATATATATATATATATATATATATATATATATATATATATATATAAATTGATTTCAGAAAGGAAAGTAGAGAGGGAGAGAGACAAACATCAGTGATAAGAGAGAACCATTGCTTGGCTACCTCCTGCACACCCCTCTACTGGGGATCGAGCCCATAACCCAGGTATATGTCCTTGACCAGAATTGAACCTGGGACCCTTCAATGCACAGGCTGATGCTCTATCCACTGACCCAAACTGGCTAGAGCCATATTTATCTGTAATTCTTTAATTTATGCCTCTCAAATTAGACTTATGGACAGAGTTTTCACCCTATTCATCTTTTCTTTTCACTATCTATAATTGGGTGTGAAAGAGGCATCTTTAATTAGATGCAGGAATGATATAGTTCTGGTAAGTAGAGATAGATTTTGGTAGGTCATTTCTACTTTGGGTAGTTTTAGTTAAAGGTATGAATAAATGTAAGAATCTACAGGACTGTCATTGCCTAAATGTAACCAGGGATTTATCTCCTAAAAGTCAAGATAAAATCATGTATGCGCACCGAGTGCGGGCTGCTCTGAGGACCCAAGAGGCAGGACGCACAGGTAGCACATCCCGGCCCTGGGTCCCTGCATTCCGACTCTGCTCACCCTCCTTCCTACAAGCAAGTGAAAGCTGACAGAGAGGATATGCTGGGTGAACCGGAGCAAGAAGATGCCATTGCCCAGTTCCCATACATGGAGTTCATTGGGTGGGACAGCATCCCCTGCCTCTCGTGCCCAGGGACAAGCTACATCCAACAGCGCAAGTAAATGAGCTGGTGGCTTTGATCCCACAGTAATGAGAGATTGTGCACTCATAGAACCAAGCAGTATGTCCTCCTGTCTGTCCTGCTCTGTCTCCTGGCATTTGGGTTAGTGATTTTCTTCCTATTTCCAAATTCAGTCCTTGTGGATGACGGCATCAGAGTGATGACAGTTACATTCAATAAGCAGGACTCCCTTGTAATCCTCACCATCAAAGCCACCCTGAAGATCAGGGACTCCTACTCGTATTCTATGGCAGTGGCCAGCCTGTGCAGCTAAGTTTAGTGTGTGCACACAGTGGTTGGGTCCTATGTGACAGCTAACGTCTCCCTCACTCCAACTTTGGAGTGAGCAGCTGGTGAGTGTGACAGTGCAGGCAGAGGTGGGATGGCCATTTTCCTGTGTGTACTTCTGCACATTGCCCAGTGTCCAGGTGTACAACATAGTGATCTTCATGAGAACTTCAGTTAAGATCTCATATATTGGCCACATACCATGTCTCCTTAGAGACACATCACTATGTGGATTGTGGAATAGATTCCTCAGCATTTAGAAAATGCTTTTGGCAGCACCTGTCAGAAGAGACACAGCATCTGTTCTCAGGGCCCGAGTTCCATACCTACCCCAGGTGGTAGAAGTAGAGGAGAAACTGGTTCTCTTAATCCCTAGCAAACATCCTCCTGCCACTGGGGAAGAAAACTCACCTCAATAGCACCATTCATGCATCTCCGATCCAGCAGAATCACTGCCAGTGAATAGTAGGCACTCAAGGTTTGAAGAATTAACTTCAGATCTTTTCAGCTGTTCTTGGAGCATTATAAATTGAAAGCTTACCGTGCTAGGTTATAAAACCATAGAGTGACATGGAGGTAGGACAATTAGTGTAGTCCTGTGAGACAGAAGATTTGATATGTGGTGAAGCCTAGTAATATAGGTCATACAATCAAATACAGAGATTTATAATCGTATCTTTTTTTTAACATCAGAAGGTATTTTTCTACCAAATCCCTAATCCCTGTTCCAGCCAATGGATGAAGGCTAAATCAAGCCCCACATAGGCTCTTGGTGAAAACAGTGATAACTTTCTGTAAGTTCCTAGGCATCTGGGAGCAGATGGAAACTGTCCCCTATTGAATGGTATGTGCTTGCTTTATGTATTCAGGTTTCCCCTCCCTGCTATCTCCTGTGCCGATGCGGTCCTGATCATAGTTGTGCAGGTACACTAACTGTCCTATCTGCAACGTTCAGATTTACCTTACACAGTAATATTTAAGATAAGTTATGAATTTCAGGCTTTTGGAAAAGAATTTGATAAATACTTTGGGAGACGAGGTTCTAAGCTACCTGGAATGAAGCTTCATGATTTCAATGACATTACCAACGCTCTGCTTTTAAAAATGCGCCAAGACTCAAGGCCACCTGGGAACCTAAAAGAATGCTCACCCTGGATGAGTGACTTCAGAGTGGAATTCCTAAGAAATGAGCTAGAGATTCCTGGTGAGTGAACCTTTAGAAGTGGCAAAGCTACTTTAAGGAGAATAGTGCTGTAGCAAGAATTTATGATTTCTAAAATAATGTCAAGATTTTGACAGTCATTTTTATTTTAAATTCTTGTCATATTTTTATTATATGAATCAGTATACTTTGTTCAATGTCCAATTAGATTATAGTTTTCTTATATTCCTTATTATGACAAGTGCTCAGATTCCTATCAAATAATAATGATAATGTAATTTCTTCTAAACATATCCAGGCTTTGCTTCTGAATACCTTTTCTTCAGAAATATAATATGGGTATAAATGCAAATCCCTTCTTGGGATGTACATGCTGGATCCATTCAAAGTGACAAGATAATGATAAATAACTTTGAGAAAAAGAATTACGACATTGAGGATAAAGACAAGTTGGTCAGATGTGAACATAGCATTTTTCAAAGACAATTTTTGTACATTTCATGTACAAAATTCACCAGACCCCCCAAAAAATGTTTTAATATGGTTATATCCATTGGATATAAAAACATTTGGAGAAATACTTTTCTTTGTTATTATTAACAACTATGTATTGTATACAGGCAGTTTTTAAGAAAATACTTTGAAATGAAAGCCTCCTAATATGCAGCTTGATTTTCATCAAAATCATACAGTGTTCTGTCATAATGCATTATTTTTCCTGTTTGAAGTTCTTCCCTTAGTCAAAATCAGAAATGCAGGGTTAGACAAAAGTAGTTTTCTAGTTGTAATGCAAATAAATAATACAATAAGTAATAACACAAAATAAATTGCATACTGCACAACTGTAAATCTACCTTTGTTTACCCCTGTAATCAATTTTTTAAAATCTATTTTCTTTATTGTTTTAAATATATATTTTATTAATTTTTTACAGAGAGAAAGGAAGAAGGATAGAGAGTTAGAAATATCAATAAGAGAGAAACATCAATTAGCTGCCTCCTGCACACTCTCTACTGGGGATGTGCCCACAACCAAGATTCATGCCCTTGACCAGAATCAAACCTGAGACCCTTGAGTCTGCAGGCCAACGCTCTATCCACTGAGCCAAACTGGTTAGGGCAAATCCATTTTCTTTAAATAAAAACTTTTAGTAAAAAATTTTGTTAACTTTTTATTTAGATCACAACTATTTTTTAAGGTTTGTTTTTTTTTAATTGATTTTTTTAGAGAGGAAGGGAAAAAAGAGAGAGAGAGAGAGAGAGAGAGAGAGAGACAGAGAGAGAGAGAGAGAGAGAGAGAGAGAGAGAGAGAAATACCGATGTGAGAGTAAGACAGAGATGGACTGTCTCCTGCACACCTGCTACCAGGAACCAAGCCCACAACTGGGCATGTACTCTGATCAAGAATCAAACTGGCAGCCTTTTAGTGCATGGGACGATACTCAGCTACTGTGCCACACTGGCCAGGGCAGCAGCTGTTTCAAAATACAGGGATCAATAACAAACTCTATCTAAATAAGGCTTTTTGTTTTGTCTTAGGTCAGTATGATGGCAAAGGAAAACCAATGCCAGAATACCACACGCGAATTGCGGGGTTTGATGAGCGGGTAGGTGCCAGTGTTTGTGACCAGTCACCAGAGTTAGGATTGTTAGTATGTGGCATTTAGTTCTTCAGATTTGAGAGTATTTATATGTACCAAAGAAAAGACAATTAACTTCTTGTGTTGGTCTAAAATCTATGTAGTTTTATGATCTTATTCTTTATTGAATTTCTTAATGTGTCCAATGTTTTAATATCAATCATATTTAAGGACATAATAAACTTGAAGGATAAATTATGTATTACAAAATATATATAATTTAAGTAACTGTAGAAAGTTGTGTCTTGCTTGTTGCTAAGGACACATTTATTAGCAATTCTTTTAACCAGGAATATGAAATTATGTGGGTACAGTAGTTTGGTGTGAACAGATAACAGAAATATTTCACTGACTCTTGATTATCTCTTTTTTTTTCTATATCACCTGTCTTCAAAGAGAGACGTCTTTTTGAGCAATGTGTGCCAACCAATTCCCCTTTCTTAAATATGTTTTTTATTTATTTCAGAGAGAGGAAAGGAGAGGGAAAGAGAGATAGAAACATCAATAATGACAGAGAATCATTGATTGGCTGCCTCTTGCACATCCCCTACTGAGGATCAAGCCTGCAAGCCCAGGCATGTGCCCTGACCAGGAATTGAACCCTGATCTCCTGGTTCATGGGTCGATATTCAGCCATGAGCCATACCAGCTGGGCACTTTTCCCCTTTTGATGATGATATGATGTGCTGGTCCCTCAGTGTTTTAGATTGCACCTAAAAATATTTTCGTATTTTTTAAAGGTGAAAACAATGGCCTCTATCAGAAAACCAAAGCGTATCATCATCCGAGGCCATGATGAACGAGACTACCCTTTCCTGGTGAAAGGGGGCGAAGATCTGCGGCAGGACCAGCGCATCGAGCAGCTCTTTGAGGTCATGAATGTAATCCTCTCTCGAGATGCCGCCTGTAGCCAGAGAAACATGCAACTATACACATACCACGTCATACCCATGACCTCCAGGTATGACCGCCTGGGCGTGGTCATTCTAGAGTAGATTTATGTAAATAAGAATTTCAGCACTGAGCCAAATGCTTGCTTCATTTGGCTGAGATGGGCGTCACTTAACAATTTAGTGTTTTAAATTTCACAGTCAGAAACCTAGCCAGAGCTAATAAACATTGCTAAACCTATGATTTTATCTTTTTTAAAAAATATATTTTATTGATTTTTCACAAAGAGGAAGGGAGAGGGACAGAAAGTCAGAAACATTGATGAGAGAGAGAGATCGATCAGCCGCCTCCTTCACGCCCCACACTGGAGATGTGCCCGCAAGCAAGGTACATGCCCCCAACCGGAATCGAACCCGGGACCTTTCAGTCCGCAGGCCGACGCTCTATCCACTGAGCCAAACCAGTCTCAGCATAAACCTATGATTTTATCTTTTTTTATAAAGTAGGTGGGATCTCATCTTAATGTGGGGAAAGTAAGTGAAGAATTGACATGAAAAAAATGAACAAACTGTTTTTGCTTTAATTCTATAGAACTTCTTTCTAGTAAAGAAAGAGCGGTTTGGTTTGTATTCATAAATCTTTTATTCTGTTTCAGATTAGGATTAATTGAATGGATTGAAAATACTTTTACCTTAAAGGAACTTCTTTTGAGTAACATGTCACAAGAGGAGAAAGCAGCTTATACAAGGTAACATGGATTCTCAATATTTTCTCCAACCTGCCATGGTTCACCCCAGCCAGCTGCTGCTCTCCAGACATAACATTCTCCCGGAGTAGAGTTGTTTCAGATTCCGTTTCCTCCACCCCATGTTTCTAGTCACATTTTAGGGCCCTTTCTTATTGGTGCTCTCAGCCAGCCCTAGCCTAGTCTTTAATCTGCTTCTGGTCAGATGAATAAACTAAATGGAGTAGAGGAGTCTAAACAGTAGTTGCACATATTTTACCACAATACAGTACGTCCTTGGGTTCTGTCGGAGATCCGTTCCTACGGCAACGTAACTTGATTTTCACCATAAGTCGGAACCCACCTCCTTAAGCACCTACATCACACACATGGAGTGCATACACAGCAGTAATGAAGTGAAACAATAAAAAAAAAAAATTAAAAGAAAGGTAATAATTCCTGACCTTTAGTTACAGTAAATAATCTTATGTAATAAAAGGGTAATACATAAATAGACTGAATAGAAGAACAACCAAAAACCAAAGTGTAATATGCTAATGATACACTAATGCTGCTCAACTGCTCGGTATGACGTGCACTGACCAGCAGGGGCCAGTCACTATGATGGGCACTGACCACCAGGGGGCAGATACTCTGACTGGTAGGTTAGCTTGCTGTTGCGGTCCAGCTGATCGGACTGAGCGAGATGGGCTGGACACTCCCTGGAGCCCTCTCACAGTTCCTCCCCAGCCCGATTGTGCACCAGTGGAGTCCTTCAGCTGGCTTGTGCCCATTTGCAATTTGGGACTCCTAGGGATATATTGGAAAGCCAGTTTCAGCCTGATCCTGCAGGCCACTCTACTTGGGAGGGTGCCAGACACAGGGCTCATGGTTGGTGAGCACTGCTGCAGCAGCACAAGCCTCTACCCATGGGGGACTGGTTGGTGTGAGCCTGCAGCAGGCACAGTGGGCCTGGATGAGTGGGAGCGGCAGGTAGGAACTATAGGTGGCTTTGGATGTGGGTTTTGGCCCAATCACTGCAGGCCACCCAGAGGGACCCCACCCATGCATGAGTTCGTGCACTGGGCCTCTCATGAAAACATAAAGCACATATGTACATACGTTGAAATGATGGAACTTTCAACGTACGTCAAGTCCATCGTAACCTGAGAACTGCCATTAAAGCAAAAAAAAATATTAACTTTGGGAAAAAAGGGAAAATCTTGAAAAAAATAAAACAAGAATAGCAGCTAACATTCCATTAAACATTTTCTGTGTGCTAGACACTATTCTCAGTTCTTAATTAATTCATTTATTTTTTTCCACAAAAATATGCAAGGTGAGTGTTACTAGCTCTGTTCAGATAAGGAAGTGAGGCCCAGAAAGGTTAAGTAACTTGTCCTAGGTTACCCACATGTAAGTGATAGAGCTAATCAGAGGGATTTTTCTGTTTTTTGTTTCTGTAAAGAAAAATAAGGACAATATTGAAACACATTTTGAAGTAGGAGTTAACTAGCTTTAATGACAAGCTATAGAATGAAGGAAGAAAAAACAGACCTATTTTTCTTCATTCTTTCCTGAAAGTATTTTGAGAGGAGCAGTAGTCTCACCAGTAAGGAACAGTTTCTGAAAAATTAATCATTTTGATCAAACTCTTACTTGTGGGTAACAGCTGCTACACAGGACAGTGTTTACCAACTTTTAATTCCAATCCTCTGGAATTGCCTCTACCTTGAAGACAGGAAAGCTGATAAGCAGTACTTCCCAGAGTCAGAAGTTCCAAAGCTGGCCAGGTACTGACAGGCAGTGTTTCAGACCCACCTTTCCCTATTCCCATGCCTCCTTCAAAAGATGGGACAGTGATGGGAAGTCCATATGGGAAACATAGGTATCAACAGAGTTCGAAGTGCTTTGCAAATAGGAAATTGTGTAAACTCTTTCTTCTCCCTTTTTAAAACACGGCCCTTCCACCTCCATTACTAAAAATCATTGCTCTTTTCTTTACATATTACAGGTTTTCCAAACTAAAGAATTTCACCCCAGTTGAAACTAGGAGAGAATTCAGTTGAAAATGGAGTATCCATTTATGAAATTAACTTAGTAGCAGTTCAGAAAACATTCAACTTAAGTGGTCAAATTATTAAGTGATACATTGCAAAATTGTTCTCTCTTTAGGTATTTTTTTAGGAAAATTTGTTAAAACTTTTGACACAAACCTCCCAAGTGACTAAACATACAGATATCCCAGTGTTTCCAGCTGCCCAGATGCTGCCTTTGCCTAGAAAGCATTGAAAACAGCTTTTCAAATTCAATTCAATTCAAATCCATTGTCTTCTAAGAAAATACTTTATTGTTCTTAGTGTGGATTTCATATGTATTTGCAAACTGGGAGTAGTGAAAGAGTAAGGCAGGTTTTAAATAATGACAACAATAGACTTCATCTGCTTTCAAGTGGTTTGTGGTGTTTTGTTTAAAGTGTAACATGGCTGCCTGTTTTAATAAGTTGCATGCGGTACTGTCCCCTGTTATGGTGCTTTTCAAGGACAGGACTTCTAGAACCATGTGCCAAGGTCATAGACACTTATGCTGAGGTCATCTTGTTTTTCTCTGTATAACATGGGGAAATTATTGTATTTGTTTGTTTTGTGCCTAAACTTTTACACAGGAAATAGCTTTGGTTCTTTAGAAATTAAGGATGAATAATGACATTGAAATTCTAGATCCAGAGTAACATGGGTTGTGTTAATATTAAATATGATTAAAAATCATATTTATTTTCCCTTCCTCTTCACTGTTTTTCAATGAATTTGTGGTGGTCTTTGCCTCTAAAAGCATATAATGCTGAATATCTCCCCAATGCTGACCCCTTTTTCCTATTTGCTAGTGATCCCCGAGCCCCACCATTTGAATATAGAGACTGGCTGGCAAAGACGTCCGGAAAGCAGGGTCCTGGTGCTTATATGCTAATGTATAAGTAAGTTGTGTTTTGATTTTCCTTTTTGTAACTAGTTTGTACTTCTCACAGTTGCATGTATACCTGTTTCTTAGAAGGTCTTTTGCCTCAAAGAAATCATCAAAATCTAGTTATTTATATCCAAGCTTCAATGTAAACAAAGAATTTTAAATTTCCCATCACAAGAAGTTTGTTCTAATCAGACATTTTCTATTGTTAAATCTTAGAAGAGCCAGTTATACTGAAACAGTCACATCTTTCAGAAAAAGAGAAAGTAAAGTGCCCGCTGCTCTCTTGAAGTAAGTATCCTTCTGGCTGTATCTGCCACTGGTAGCACAGCAGAGACCCCCCCAGCTGTGTCCCCTCTCCTAGGTCCGCCTTTCTGAAGATGAGCACCGGCCCAGAGGCCTTCCTGGCACTCCGCTCCCACTTTGCCAGCTCTCATGCCCTGATGTGCATCAGCCACTGGATTCTGGGCATCGGAGACAGACATCTGAACAATTTCATGGTGAACATGGAGACCGGTGGCATGATTGGAATTGACTTTGGACATGCCTTTGGATCCGCTACGCAGGTGTGCTCCTCTAGCTTTCACTGTTTTTGCTTAATCTACCGTTGTCTTAGGACCTTGTAACACCCTCTGGAAATAGATAGTTTTCAAAGAAACAGGGGCAGCTCTGGTTCAGTAGGTCAGCTGTGTCGTGAACATTACACTTAACTTCTTTGCAGAAAGGGATGTTGTCAGCCTGGTGCAGGCAGGTTATTCAAGGTGTGGAGACAAATTGTCATCAGAACTAAGAATAAAATGTGCTCCTATAAAAGGGGAAGACTCTAAGGGAGTTTTATAAAGCTATATAATTGGCATGTCTTGTGCAAGATATGATGCAAATATTTTCTCTGACATTAACTCTATTTTAAACAGCATTTATAGGTCTGCAGGCTGCGTGGTTCTGTGCATGGTGGGGGTTGATTGCAGGGATCTGTATCTGTGGATCTGATTTTGAGAAAAGAGGAGTTCATATTCTCACTAAATTAGAATAGTAATGTGGGAAGATGTTTGTTTTGTGACTGTTACTTAGATTTCTAGTTAATATATTCTGTTTCTTGTGTGTATGTTTTTCTTTTTAGTTTCTGCCAGTCCCTGAGTTGATGCCTTTTCGTCTAACTCGCCAGTTTATCAATCTGATGTTACCCATGAAAGAAACAGGAGTTATGTACAGTGTCATGGTGCACGCACTGAGAGCCTTCCGCTCACACTCTGACCTGCTCACGACCACCATGGACGTATTTATAAAGGAACCTTCCTTCGACTGGAAAGTAGGGTTGTTTACATGCACTTACCTTTTATTATAATATGCTAGTAATTAAGATGATGGGAATCCATCAAAATGTGTTTACTGAAATATTCACATGATTTTATAGAGCATTTCACGAAATTAACCATTGGAAATCATTGAAAATAAGATAAGAAACATCACTTTTATTTGGACAAAGCTATTGTTTCAATTGAATATTTGTAACTAAGAGAGGAAGTATGAACCCATTAACGCTGGTTTCAGTTTCTCTTGGAGACAACTTTTATTTTAAAACCTGCTCCATCTGAAGCCTTCCTTGTTCATAAAGACAAACATTACTTTCTTAAATCTCTTTACTATGCAGTACCAAAAGAATGAAGCTTAGCAATGGCACCCTTTAAGTGTTTCTTTTTTAAATATATTTTTATTGGTTTTAGAGAGGAAGGAAGTGAGAGAGATAAAAACATCAATGATGAGAGAGAATCATTGATTGGCTGCCTCCTGTAACCTTCCCACTGGGGATCGATCCTGCAACCTGGGCATGTGCCCTTGACCAGAATCAAACCCAGGACCTTTCAGTGTAGAGGCCGACAATCTATCCACTGAGCCAAATGGGTTAGGGCAGGAATGATGTTTTAAGCCTTACCATGGTTTCTTAAGATCATTGTCACTATTGTGTTACTACCATTAGAATATGTATAAAAGCTACAGAGCTCCTCCCAGTTAGAGTTGTTTAGTTTAAGATCATTACTTGTTTTATCTGTTTGGATGTGATCATTGTACTCTTATAGTAAGCAAAGAAAATCATGTTCTTTTCCTTTAGAATTTTGAACAGAAAATGCTGAAAAAAGGAGGATCGTGGATTCGAGAAATAAATGTAACAGAAAAAAATTGGTATCCCCGGCAGAAAATATATTATGCTAAGAGAAAGTTAACAGGTGCCAATCCAGCAGTTATTACTTGGTAAGATTATCATTGTGGAAAAAAACAAAAACACCAGCTGCTAGCATTTCCTGAAGAATTGCTACATATTGTATAAAATGCTAAGAGCTTTACATTTAGCCTGTGATTCACTTTACTAGTGAATACTTAACATCATTAGTCATCGGAGAAATGCAAAAGAGATAGCACTTCATACCCACTAATAAAAATAATGACATATAACTAGTGTTGGCGAGGATGTGGAGAAATGAGAGCCCTCATACATTGCTGGTAGGAAGGTAAAATGGTGCAACTGCTGTGGAAAATGGCATTCTGGCAGCTCCTCAAAAATTTAAACATAGAATTGCCAGTTGACTCTTCAGTTTGTCTCTTCAGTATTCACCCAAGAGAAATGAAAGCACATGCCAGCACAAAAGCTTGTTGACACACATTAATAGCAGCATTATTCATGTTCTATTTTTCTACAAATCGAGTCTCTTGACTTCAAGGTCTGAGCAACAGAAACATTCTGTAAGTGATGAGAGGGAAAGTTTGATAGCTAGGAATGCAAGCAAAAAGGGAAAACAATGAGTGGTTTATGCTTTTGTATTTGTTTACTATTTTTTCCAGTGATGAGTTACTTCTGGGCCATGAGAAGGTACCTGCCTTTGATGATTTTGTTGCTGTCGCACGAGGAAACAAGGATCACAACATTCGTGCCCAAGAACCAGAGAGTGGACTTTCTGAAGAGGCTCAAGTGAAGTGCTTGATTGACCAGGCAACAGACCCCAACATCCTTGGCAGAACTTGGGAAGGGTGGGAGCCCTGGATGTGAGGTCTTGGGAGTCAGCAGGGAAAAAATAGGAAAGCATTTAAACCTTAAGTGAGCCCATTTTCCTGAAGCACTAAAGAGAAGAAAAGAGCATGATGAGTAAGTGAATATTGAAATGAATGAATGATTGAGTTAAGGTTATCATAGAAAAATGTATATCCAGGCTCATACACATATAAAGATTATAGCACATTACAAGTGCTATGCCTTAGACAAACCAGCTATCTTAATAAATGGTATAGTGTGAAATTTCTATTCAGTGTCTCATTGGTAATTATGACATATTGGAAATAACACCCAGAAATCTCATCACTAAGACTGAGCATAAAGCCAACAGCATGACTAATCTGTTACCTTATATTAGTAGTATAGGAACAAAAACAGGTAAAGCTGTGGCTTATTATATTTAGAAATGATTGCATTTGATATTTCTCTCTCATCAATGTTTCTGTCTCTCTATCCTTCTCCCTTCCTCTCTTTCTAAAATCAATAAAAAAATATTTTAAAAACCCTGGTCTTAGCACTCACTTTTGCTCCCCTGCTCCACAGTGGTATGATTATAGGGATAGCACTAAGCATTGCAATGCTAGGAAAACAAATCCCTATATGAAATGGATTCCTCATTTGTAGAGAAAACATACATTTTAGAACAACAAGATGAAATTATGAAATCCAAGAATAGCTTTCCACTCACAGTCTCAGCCTCCTCTAATACCTCCGTACACCTGAGACTGTTTCAGATTGGCTTGAGCTTTTTATTATTGTTTTTTGGAACATTTATATTTAGAAACAGTTTAAGTGTCCATTAAGCTGATGAGTAGATTAAAAACCTGTAGTATTCCCTAGCAGGTCTGGCTCAGTGGATAAGAGCATTGGCCTGTGGCCTGAAGGGTCCCAAGTTTAATTCTGGCCAAGGGCACATGCCTGGGTTGTGGGCACAATCCCCAGTAGGGGGCATACAGGAGGCAACCAATCAATGATTCTCTCTCATCATTGATGTTTCTCTCTATCCGTCTTCCTCCTCTCTAAAATCAATAAAAATGTATTTAAAAAAAAACACACAAAAACGTATCTGTGGTATATACAGGAACTCTTACCATTCACAACAGCATGGATAGACCTGGAGAGCATTATCCTAAGCAAAATACCGTAAGCCAGTCAGAGAAAGATAAATATCACATGATCTCATTTGTGGAATATAACAAACCACCTAAACTGGTGAGCAAAAGTAGATCCAGAGACAGGGAAGCATTGAACTGATATCCATCCTATGAGGGGAGGTGGGGGTTGAGGGCATAAGAGATCAACCAAAGGACTTGTATGCATCCATATGAGCATAACCCATGGACACAGACAGTAGGGGGGTGAGGGCATGTGCTGGAGGTGAGAGTGACCAGGGAGAGGCCAAAGGGGGGAGAGAGGAAAAGGAGACATGTAATACTTTAAATAATAATTTAAAAAAATTTTTTAAAGTTCATTGTTACCAAATTCCAAGCCATCTGCTTGGAATTTTTTTTAGAAATCATGAGCATGCAATAAAAAAGAAATAGTTACAGTGTAGACACTTGCACAAATAGTAAATGTCCTCGTTACATGTAGGGACTGCATGTCTGGCTCATACCTGATCCAAACTTCAACCCTGTGATTCTTGCTGAGTAGACAGTTGATTTGTCTCATAAACAACAGAAGGGTGGTTAGCGGAGGGGAAAAAGGTTGGAGTAGTAGTAGGAGGGTAAATGGGGTCAAATATATGGTGATCAAGGGAGACTAAGGCTTTGGGTGAAAATCACACAATGCAATATGTAGATTATATATATAAAGAGCCAGAGTCTGTAATGACCAAGGCTCCACTGAACACTGGTGCCGGTATAGGGACGCAGCACTGACTGGTCGAGGGGACTGCAGATCAGGCCAAGAGAGAGGCCTGCAGAAAGAGGCAGGATCTGATCTCCAGCATCCGTGGCAGCTGTTGATCAGCCGTTGCCTCTCCTGGTTTCACCAGCAGACGCCCCTCTGTTTCTCTCTGGGCGTCCTCCGGGGCTGCTAATCAGCCCTGCCTCTTTGATCAGGCCCAGTGGTAGGCCCGTAGACACTGACTGGCATAGAAACCGACAAATCAGAACCAAATCTGGGTGAGGTGCAAGGATCCAATGGCTGCCTAGGAGGCAGAGCTTTTGACACTGGCATGGAAACCAACCAATCAGAACCTAATCTGGGTGAACTGTGAAGGCAAAACCTAAAGTGGGGGCTAAGGAGGGGTTTTTAGGGCCACAGCTGTTTGGTTTAAGGTGTAAGAAAGTGGTTGAATTTTTTAATGACCAGTTTGTTAGTATAGTGCATATGTGTTTTGTCTGCCAAGAGCATCTCCTCCAGCTGAAAAAGGCTCCCCTCCTCTCCCATTTAAGCAATACTATCCTATATATATGACTAAAAGGGTAATATGCTAATTAGACTGGTTTGATCGGCCATTTTCCGGACTTCCTTCTAGACAAAGCCATTGTGGTGGGGGCCGAGGCAGAGGCAGTTAGGGGTGATTAGGTTGGCAGGGGAGGGCAGTTGGGGACGAGATCAGGCTGATAGGGGGTTAGGAGCAATCAGGCTAGTAGAGGAGGGCAGTTGGGGAAGAGATCAGTCCAGCAGGCAGGTGAGTAGTTAGAAGCCAGCAGTCCCAGATGGCAAAGTGGATGTCTGATCGACAGTGTAGGCCCGATCCCTAAGCCGGAGGTTGGACATCCCCCAAAAGGTCCCCTATTGGAGAGGTTGCAGGCTGGGCTGAGAGGACCTTCCCTGCCCCCCCACCCCCACCCCACTGTATGAATTTTCTTTACCAGGACCCTAGTGTATTATAGAATTGTACACATGAAATATAATGTTATTAACCAATGTCACCCCAATAATTGAAAAATATATTTGGTTTGGAAACCAGGAAATAAGATATCTCTACTGATTATATTGTAAGAAAATATGAATAATATTAAGGATATTTTATTGCCCTATCTGTTTTGGCTCAATGGATAAAATGCTGGCTTATGGATTAAAGGGTCCCAGGTTTGATTCCAGTCAAGGGCACATGCCCAGGTTGTGGGCTTAGTCCCCAGTGGGGGACATGCGGGAGGCAGCCATTCAGTGATTCTCATCATTGATTTTTCAATTTCTCTTCCTCTCTCTGAAATCAATAAAAATATTTTTTTTATTTGGCAACAACTCCCTTTTATTGTGTTACATGTAGTATACGTATCTCCCCATTGCCCTCCTTCCCTCCCTCCCAGGCATACCCCAACCCCCCAATGTCTATGTTCATTACTTATGCTTATCTGAATGCATACAAGTCCTTTGATCTTTTATCTACCCCACCTCTCCTTAATCTCCCTGCTATAATTTTTTGACAGTCTGTTTGATGCTTTACTGCCTCTTTTCTATCCTTTTGTTCATCAGTTTACAATGTTCTTTATTATCCACAAATGAGTGAGATCATGTGATACTCCTCCTTCATTGACTGGCTTATTTCACTAAGCATAAGGCTCTCCAGTTCCAACCAGGTTGCTGCAAATGGTAAGAACTCCTTCTTTTTAATGGCAGCATAGAAATCCATTGTGTAGATGTACCACAGTTTCCTGATCCACTCATCTGCTGATGGGCATCTAGGCTGTTTCCAAATTGTAGCTATTGTAAATTGTGTTCCTATGAACATAGGGGTGCATAAATCTTTTCTGATTGGTGTTTGTGATTTCTTAGGATAAATTCCTAAGAGTGGGATTGCTGGGTCAAATGGGAGATCCATTTTTAGTTTTGTGAGGAAACTCCATACTGTTCTCCACAGTGGCTGCACCAGTCTGCATTCCCACCAACAGTGCACAAGGGTTCCTTTTTCTCCGCATCCTCGCCAACACTTGTCCTTTGTTGATTTGTTGATGATTGCCATTCTGACAGGTGTGAAATGGTATCGCATTGTAGTTTTGATTTGCATCATGGATAATTAGTGACTTTGAACATGTTTTCATGTGTCTCTTGGCCTTCCTTTTGTTGTCTTTCGAAAAGGTTCTATTTAGGTCCATTGCCCATTTTTTTTTTATTGGATCTTTTATCTTTTATTAAGTTGTATAAATTGGCTGTAGATGTTGGAGATTAAACCTTCATCAGTGATAACATTTGCAAATATGTTCTCCCATACAGTGGGCTTTCTTGTTTTGTTGATGGTTTCTTTTGCTGTGCAACAGCTTTTATTTTGATGTAATCCCATTTGTTTATTTTCTCTTTAGCTTTCATTGCCCTTAGAGCAGTATCAGTGAAGAAGTTCCTTTGGCAGATGTCTGAGATTGTGCTGCCTGTGGATTCCTCTAGTATTTTTATGGTTTCCTGTCTTATGTTTAAATCCTGTATCCATTTTAAGTTTATTTTTGTGTATGGTATAAGTTGGTGGTATAGTTTCATTTTTTTTGCATGTATCTGTCCAATTTTCTCAACACCATTTATTGAAGAGACTGTCTTGACTATCCATTGTATGTTCATGCCTCCTTTGTCAAATATTAATTGAGCATAGTTGTTTCGGTGGATATCTGGATTCTCTATTCTATTCTATTGGTTTATGTGTCTGTTCTTGTGCCAGTACCAGGCTGTTTTGAGAACAGTTACTTTGTGATACAGCTTGAAATCTGGCATTGAGGTCCCACCTTGTTTATTCTTCTTTCTCAGGATTGCTCTCGCTATTTGGGGTCTTTTTTTATTCCAGATGAATCATCGGAGAGTTCTTTCTAGGTCTGTGAAATATGTCATTGGTATTTTAATGGGTAGTGCATTGAACTTATAGATTGCTTTGGGTAGTATGGACATTTTAATGATGTTGATTCTCCCAATCCATGAGCATGGTATGCTTTTCTATCTGTTTATGTCTTCTTATTTTTTCAATGTCCTGTAGTTTTCTGCATATAGGTCTTCTATCTCCTTAGTTAAGTTTATTCTTAGGTATTTTAATTTTTTTGGTGCAATGGTAAATGCATTGCTTTTTTAGTCTCTCTTTCTGTAAGTTCACTATTAGTGTATAGCAATGCCATAGATTTCTTGGAATTAATTTTGTATCCTGCTACATTGCCAAATTCATTTAAGTCTATTAGTTTATTGATGGAGTCTTTTGGGTTTTTTATGTACAGTATCATGTCACCTGAAAATAAGGACAGTTTTACTTCTTCTTTTCCAATTTGGATGCCTTTTATTTCTTCTTCTTGTCTAATTGCAATGGCTAATACTTCCAGTACTATGTCAAACAGGAGAGGTGAGAGTGGGCATCCTTGTCTTGTTCCTGTTCTTAGGGGAAATGGTTTCAGTTTTTGCCCATTGAGAATAATGTTACCTCTGGATTTATCATATATGGCTTTTATGATGTTGAGGTATGAAACTTCTCTTCCCACCTTGTTGAGAATTTTTATTAAGAAAGGGTGTTGGGTTTTGTCAAATGCTTTTTTTGCATCAATTGATATGACTATATGATATTTATCTCTCAATTTGTTTATGTGATGTATCACGTTTATTGATTTGCAGATATTGTACCATCTTGCATTCCTGGGATAAATCTTACTTGGTCGTGGTGTATGATCTTTCTGATGTACTGCTGGATCCGATTTGCTAGAATTTTGTTGAGGATTTTGGCATCTATGTTCATGAGTGATATTGGCCTGTAATTCTCTTTCATTGTGTTGTCTTTATCTGGTTTTGGTATTAGGGTGATGCTGGCTTCATAGACGGTCTTTGGAAGTGTTCCTTCTTCTTGAATTTTTTAGAATAGTCTGAGGAGGATAGGTTTTAATTCCTCTTTTAATGTTTGGCAAAACTGTCCTGCGGAGCCATCAGGTCCAGGGCTTTTGTTTGCTGGAAACTTTTTGATGACTGCTTCAATTTCTTCCATCATTATTGGCCTATTGAGATGTTTAGATTCTTCCTGATTGAGTTTTGGAATGTTATATTTTTCCTGGGATATGTCCATTTTCTGCAGGTTGTCCAGTTTGTTTCAATCGAGTTGTTCTTAGTATTTTTTTAACAATCCTTTGTATTTTGGTGGGGTCTGTTGTTATTTTACCTCTTTCATTTCTGATTTTATTTGACTCTTCTCTCTTTGTTTTTGGAGAGCCTGGCTAGATGTCCATCGACCATATTTATCCTTTCAAAGAACCAGCTCTTGGTTTTGTTGATCTTTTGAATTGTTTCTTTGGTTTCTATGTCATATATCTCTGCTCTGATCTTTACTATTTACTTCCTTCTGTTTACACTGGGCTTTTTTTTGTTGTTGTTGTTACTCTCTTTCTAACTCCTTGAGTTGTAGAGTTAGGTAATTTATTACCATTGTTTCTTGTTTTTTGCAGTAGGCTTGTGGAGCTATGAACTTCCCTCTCAATGTTGCTTTCACTGTGTCCCATAGATTTTGGATTGATGTGTTCTCATTGTCATTTGTTGCCATGATACTTTTTATTTCTTCCTTGATCTTTCTGGTTACCAAATCATTGTTTAATAGTAGTGTTTGATTTCTTTATATTGTTTTTATTATAGTTGATTTCCAATTTTATGCCACTGTGATCTGAGAATATGCTTGATATGATTTCTCTCTTCTTGAATTTGAAGAGACTTCTCCTATGACCCAGCATATGGTTTATCTTTGAAAATGACCCATGTGCACTTGAGAAGAATGTATATTCTGTGGCTTTTGGGGTGAAATGTTCTGAAGATATCAATTAATTCCATCTGGTCTAGTGAGTCAATTTGGACTGATGTTTCTTTGCTGATTTTTTGTTTAGAGGATTTGTCCAATGGTGACAGTGGGGTATTAAAGTCTTCTACTATGATTGTATTGCTGTCAATATCTCTCTTGATATCCTCCAGGGGTTTTTTTTATGGTTTTAAGTGCTCCTGTATTGGGTATGTACATGTTTACCAGAGTTATTTCTTCCTATTGGATTGCTCCTTTTAGTATTATGAAGTGGGTTCCTTATCTCTTGTTATGTCCTTCATCTTGAGATCTAATTTCTCAGGTATAATTACTGAAACCCCATCCTTTTTTTCATTTCCATTTGCCTGAAAAACCGTCTCCCATTCCTTCACCCTCAGTCTGTGTGCATCATTTTTTCTGAGGTGGGTTTCTTGTAGACAGCAGATATAGGGGCCATGTTTTCTTATCCAATCCATTACCTTATGTCTTTTGATTGAAATATTTAATCCATTAACATTTAAAGTTATTATTTATAGGTACTTATTTGTTGCCATTTTTATTTTTACACCTGGGTCCCTTCTTCACTTCCTATTTCTTTTTTTACAGCAGACTCCTTAACATTTCTTGCATTGCTGGTTTGGTGGTAATAAATTCCCTTAGTCCTTTTTTGTCTGTGAAGCTCCTGATTTCATTTTCAATTTTGGTTGAAAGCCTTGCTTGGTAGAGTATTCTTGGATTCAGACTCTTCCTTTGCATGACTTTGTATATGTCCTTCCATTCCCTTCTGGCCTGATGAGTTTCTGTTGAGAAATCAGTTGCTAATCTGTTGGGGGTTTTTTTGTAGTAACTTTCTCTCTCTGGCTGCTTTTAAGATTCTCACTTTGTCATTGGTGTTTGCCACTTTAATCATAATGTGCCTTGGTATTGGTCTTTTGGGGTTCATTTTGCTTGGGACTCTGGGAGCTTCTCGGAATTGTCTGGGTTTTTTCTTCCCTTTATCTGGAATGTTTTCTGCCATTATTTCTTCAAATAGGTTTTCTATTCCTTGCTCATTTTCCTCCTTTCTGGGACAACTCTCATGTGGATTTTTTTGTTTGTTTGTTTTGTGTTGTCCCAAAGTTCCCTCCTGCTTTTTAATTTTATTTTTAGAAGCTGCTCTACTTCAGTATTTTTTCCTATTTTGTCTTCTATCTCACTGCTGCCATCCTCTGCTCCTTCTAGTCTACTTTTGATACTTTCTATTGAGTTCTTTACAGCAGCGATGTCATTGTTCATTTCTTCTTGATTCTTCTTCATTTCCTCTTGGTTCTTACTTATATTGTCAAATTTGTCTTCCATTCTTTTCAGCAACCATATAACCATTTCTCTGAATTCTTTCTCCAGTAGGCTGCTTGCCTCCATTTCGTTTACTTCCTTTTCTGGTGATGCCTGTTTTTTTTTCATATGTGGACTGTTTGTCTGCCCATGGTCTCTCCTCTGCACGTGTCTGGTTATGTAGTTCTCTCTCTCCTGCATTGATTTAAAGATACAAAATCAGGGGGGAAAATGACGGTGGAATAGACAGACGCATCTGGAGCTTTGTCGCTGGACAGAGGGAGAGAGAGAAGATGAGAGTCACACTGGGAGTGTTTGTTGGCAAGTTAAGAGTCAGTTATCCTCTAGGAGAAGGCAGGGAACTGCTGGACGAGGCTCTCCTGGCCAGGCAGCCCCACTGTCACAGGGTTTTTGTCGGCCAGAGCCACCAGTGTGAATGCGAAGACTGCGCCATCTTGCCAAGGGAGGTGGATGTCTGCAGCGGTCTGAAAGCTGAGGCTAAAGCACCCACCAAACAGCCGGGGACCCAGAACACCGCTCTCCAATTGGCACAGACATGCGGTGAATTCAGAGATCCACAAGGCACATGGAAAGGTCAGATTTCGCCTGTGATAAGATGAGGTCTCCTGCCCCGCAGAACAGAGACGCGTACACTGTGGGAACTGGGCTTCGGGAAAGCTGCCTCTGGAGAGGTCCCCAGAGGTGGGGCAGGGCGTGATCCCTAAATGTGGAGGCAAACTCTCGGAGCTGTTGACGGAGGGGAGCTCTGGAAAACGACTTGTTTTTATCTGAGACAGAGGGACAGCCTGGGAGTTATTACAGTGTCCTGGCTACAAAATTCCCACAAACCGGTTTTGAGAACCACAGAGTAGCAGGATCACAGCACAGCCTAGAGAGGTCCTGTACTTTGTCTCAGAGGTCAATTCCAAAACACTGCCACCCAGTGGATGACGCACAAATTGACTCTTGCATAACCACAAAAGAACAAAGAGATTAAAACCCAACAGTGGAACACAGGGAACTGCAATACCTTCCCTACTGGGAAACAGGAGGGCCAAGCAGAATAATAGTGGAAGTGAATGACCATTCAATTTTAATTTTTTTAAAATTTTTTCTTTTATTTTTTTCATTTTTACATATTTTAATTAAAAAACTATTTTTTTCTTTCCACCTCAATTGATTTTACCTTTTTAATTATTACATTTTTGTTTTCAACTAGTATTATTGCTACTAGTATTTTACCTTTTTGTAAAAAAACAAGTGTCATTTTGTTTTCTCTTTATTTTACTTCGGGATTAGAGTTTTACGTTCTATTTTCATCTTTCCTTTAGCATAATTTTACTCCATCTCAACTCTACCTTTATGCCAACACTTTCCTCCTAACTTTCCCCATTTTGTTGTCTTGTTTCTCTTTCCCTTTTCCAACTTTAGATTCTCCCTATTCTTTCTCTTTACCTGGTTAAAATTTCACCCCACTTATATATCTAATTTCAAATCCCCTACTACAAGTACATGCAAACCTCTCTCTTCTTGTCTTCACTAGCCAAAAAGTTGTTTTTTTCTTTATGTCCTTTTGTTGCTATTTGCCTGAACAGAGATTATATCTATTTTTTGTACTTTTTCATGAGATTGTTTTAGCTTATTCTGCTTGTTTTATTTTGCTTTTTGCTTGCTTTGTATTTTACCTCTTTCCCTTGCCTCCCTTGATACCAGTTGTTATTTGTAGTTTGTATTAATCTCTAGTTACTGGTTGCTGGCCTTTATTGGGATTAGTGACTGTTCTATTGGAGTTTTCTCCTGACATCTATACTTTGTTCTCCTTTTCTCTCTTATCCGCTTTCTTTTATCTCTGACTTTGTTTCTCTTTCTCTTTTCTTTTTCTTCTTCTCCTTATTTTATTTTATTTTCTGTTCATTTATTTATTTTTTTCTCCCTTTCCCAATTTGATTTTGGCACTTCTTTCCTTTCTTTTTCCTCATTTTCTTATTCTTCTTTCTCTACTTACCCCTAATTTGTCTTTCATTGGTGGTCATCTTATTGGTGATTATTAACATTGTGAATACATTTCTGTTCGGTGCCTTGTGTGCTGTACCAGGTCGTGTTGTAGTTTGTGCCTTTGAATCAATGTAGGAGAGAGAACTACATAACCCAACACCCAGAGAAGAAAGACCATGGGAAGAAGAAGAAACAGCCTGCATACGACAGATAGGCAGGTATCACCAGAAAAGGAAGTAAACATAATAGAAGCAGAAATAAGCCTGCTAGAGAAAGAGTTCAGAGAAATGATCATAAGGTGGAGGAAAAGAATGGAAGACAAATTCGACAATATAAGTAAGAGCCAAGAGGAAATGAAGAAGACCCAAGAGGAAATGAAGAAGAAGCAAGAATAAATGCAAGAAGAAATAAAAAATGACATCACTGCTTTAAAGAACTCAATAGAAAGCATCAAATGTAGACTAGAAGAAGCAGAGGACCACATCAGTGAGCTAGAAGACATGATAGGAAAAAATACCCAAGTACAGCACCTTCTAGAAAAAAAAATTAAAAAGAAAGAGGAGAGCCTAAGGGAACTTTGGGATAACACGAAAAAAAAAAAAAAAACACAACATCTGCATAATTGGGGTTCCAGAAAGAGTGGAAACTGTTCAAGGATTAGAGAACCTGTTTGAAGAAATAATGACAGAAAATTTCCCCAATATAGGAAAGAAAAAACCCACACAAATCCAAGAAGCTCACAGAGTCCCAAGCAAAATGAACCCCACAAAACCAACACCACGGCACATTATAATTAAATTGGCAAACACTAACGACAAAGTAAGAATCTTAAAAGCGGCCAGAGAGAAACAGAAAGTTACCTACAAAGGAACTCCCATAAGAGTAACTACTGATTTTTCAACAGAAACTCATCAGGCCAGAAGGGAATGGAATGAAATATACAAAGTCATGCAAAGAAAGGGTATGAATCCAAGAATATTGTACCCTGCAAGGCTTTCAATCAAAATTGAAGGTGAAATCAGAAACTTCACAGATAAAAAAGAACTAAGGGAATATATTACCTCCAAACCAGCAATGCAAGAAATGTTAAACGGTCTGCTGTAATAAAAAGAAATAGGAAGCGAAGAAAGAACTCTGGGCTAAAAACTAAAAATGGTGACAGATAAATACCTATCAATAATAACTTTAAATGTAAGTGGATTAAATGCTCCAATCAAGAGACATAAGGTAATCGATTGGATAAGAAAACATGATCCACATATCTGCTGTCTACAAGAAACCCACCTCAGGAAAAGAGATGCACACAGATTAAGGGTGAAGGGATAGAAGATGGTATTTCAGGCAAATGGAAATGAAAAAAAAGCTGGGGTTGCAATACTTATATCTGAGAAATTAGATCTCAAAGTGAAGGACATAAGAGATAAAGAAGGTCACTTCATAATACTAAAGGGAACAATCCAACAAGAAGAAATAACTTTGGTAAACATATATGCACCTAATATAGGAGCACCTAAATACATAAGAAAACTTCTGGAGGGTATAAAGGGAGAGATTGACAGCAATACAATCATAGTAGGAGACTTTAATACCCCACTGTCACCACTGGACAAATCCTCTAAACAAAAAATCAGCAAAGAAACATTAATCCTAAATGACTCACAAGACCAGATGGAAATAATTGACATCTTCAGAACATTTCACCCCAAAGCCACAGAATATACATTCGTCTCCAGTGCACATGGGTTATTTTCAAAGATAGACCATATGTTGAGTAATAGTAAAAGTCTCTACAAATTGAAGAAGATAGAAATCATATCAAGCATTTTCTCAGACCACAGTGGCATAAGACTGGAAATCAACTATAATAAAAACAATAGAAAGAAATCAAACACATTGAAACTAAACAGCATGCTATTAAACAATGACTGGGTAACCAGAGAGATCAAGGAAGAAATAAAAAACATCATGGCAACAAATGACAATGACAACAGAACAATACAAAATTTATGGGACACAGTGAAAGCAATCTTGAGAGGTAAGTTCATAGCCCTACAAGCCTACTGCAAAAAAAAACACAAAAAACAAGAAACAATGGTAATAAATTACCTAATCCTACAACTCAAAGAGCTAGAACGAGAGCAACAAGAAAAGCCCAGTGTACACAGAAGGAAGGAAATAGTGAAGATCAGAGCAGAGATAAACAACTTGGAGACCAAAGAAACAATTCAAAAGATCAATAAACCAAGAGCTGGTTCTTTGAAAGGATAAACAAGATTGATGAACCTCTACCAGGCTCACCAAGAAACAAAGAGAGAAGACCCAAATAAACAAAATCAGAAATGAAAGAGGACAAATAACAACAGACCCTGCAGAAATAGAAAGGATTGTTAAACAATACTATGAACAACTCTATTCCAACAAATTGGACAACCTGCAAGAAATGGACATTTTCCTAGAAAAATATAACCTTCCAAAACTCAATCAGGAAGAATCTAAACATCTCAATAGGCCAATAACGATGTAAGAAATTGAAGCAGTTATCAAAAAGCTTCCAGCAAATAAAAGCCTGGGACCAGATGGCTACACAGGAGAGTTTTACCAAACATTCAAGAAAGAATTAAAACCTATCCTCCTCAGACTATTCAAAAACATTCAAGAAGAAGGAATGTTTCCAAACACATTCCATGAAGCCAGCATCACCCTAATACCAAAACCAGATATAGACAACACAATGAAAGAGAATTATAGGCCAATATCTCTCATGATCATAGATGCCAAAATCCTCAACAAAATTCTAGCAAATTGTATTCAGCAGTACATCAGAAAGATCATACACTATGACCAAGTAGGATTCATCCCAGGAATGCAGGGATGGTACAATATCTGCAAATCAATAAACGTGATACATCACATAAACAAATTGAGAGATAAAAATCACATAGTCATATCAATTGATGCAGAAAAATCATTTGACAAAATCCAACACCCTTTCTTGATAAAAACTCTCAGCAAAGTGGGAATAGAAGGATTGCACCTCAACATCATAAAAGCAATATATGATAAACCCATAGCTAACATCATACTACATTGGCAAAACTAAAACCATTTCCCCTAAGAACAGGAACAAGTTAGAGATGCCCACTTTCACCTCTCCTGTTCGACATAGTTCTGGAAGAATTAGCCATTGCAATTAGACAAGAAGAAGAAATAAAAGGCATCCAAACTGGAAAAGAAAAATAAAGCTGTCCTTATTTTCAGATGACATGATATTGTACATAAAAAAACCAAAGGACTCCATTCAAAAACTAATGACTTAATTAATGAATTCGGCACTGTAGCAGGATACAAAATTAATGCTAAGAAGTCTGTGGCATTTCTATACACGAATAGTGAAATTACAGAAAGAGAGACTCAAAAAGCAATCCCATTTACCATCGCACCAAATAAATTAAGATACCTAGGAATAAACCTAACTAAAGTGGTAAAAGACCTATATGTAGAAAACTACAGGACACTGAAAAAAGAGATAGAGGAAGATGTAATAGATGGAAGAACATACCATGCTCATGGATTGGGAGAATCAACATCATTAAAATGTCCATACTACCCAGAGCAATCCATAGATTCAATGCACTATCCATTAAAATACCAACAACATACTTCACAGACCTAGAAAGAATTCTTCATAGATTCATCTGGAACAAAAAAAGACCATGAATAGCCACAGCAATTCTGAGAAAGAAGAATAAAGTAGATGGGATCTCAATACCAGATTTCAAGCTATATTACAAAGCAACTGTTCTCAAAACAGTTGGTACTGGCACAAGAACAGACATATAGACCAATGGAATAGAATAGAGAACCCAGATATCCACCCAAACCACTATGCTCAACTAATATTTGACAAAGAGGCATGAACATACAATGGAGCCAAGATAGCCTCTTCAATAAATGGTGTTGGGAAAATGGGATGGATACATGCAAAAAAATGAAACTGGACCACCAACTTACACCAAATACAAAAATAAACTCAAAATGGATACAGGACTTAAACATTACAAGGGAAACCATAAAAATAGTAGAGAAATCCACAGGTAGTACAATCTCAGACATATGCCGAAAGAACTTCTTCACTGGTACTGCTCCAAAGGCAATTGAAGCTAAAGAAAAAATAAAGAAATAGGACTAGATCAAAATAAAAAGCTTTTGCACAGCAAAAGAAACCATCAACAAAACTACAAGAAAGACCACTGTATGGGAGAACATATTTGCAAATGTTAGCACTGATAAAGGTTTAATCTCCAAAATGTACAGCCAATTTATACATCTTAATAAAAGGAAGATAAACGATCCAATAAAAAAATGGGCAATGGACCTAAATAGAACCTTTTTGAAAGATGACAGAGGAAGGCCAAGAGGCACATGAAAACATGTTCAAAGTCACGAATCATCTGAGAAATGCAAATCAAAATGACAATGCGATACCATCTTACACCGGTCAGAATGGCAATCATCAACAAATCAACAAAACAAGTGTTGGCGAGGATGTGGAGAAAAAGGAACCCTCGTGCACTGTTGGTGGGAATGCAGACTGGTGCAGCCACTGTGGAGAACAGTATGGAGTTTCCTCAAAAAACTAAAAATGGATCTCCCATTTGACCCAGCAATCCCACTCTTAGGGATTGATCCTAAGAAATTACAAACACCAATCAGAAAGGATTTATGCACCCCTATGTTCATAGCAGCACAATTTACAATAGCTACAATTTGGAAAGAGCCTAGGTGCCCGTCAGCAGATGAGTGGATCAGAAAACTATGGTACATCTACACAATGGATTTCTATGCTGCCATTAAAAAGAAGGAGTTCTTACCATTTGCAGCAACCTGGTTGGAACTGGAGAGCCTTATGCTTCGTAAAATAAGCCAGTCAATGAAGGGGAAGCATCACATGATCTCACTTATTTGTGGATAATAAAGAACATTATAAACTGTTGAACAATAAGATAGATACAGAGGCAGTAAAGCATTAAACAGACTGTGAAATTAGAACAGGAAGATTAAGGTTAGGTGAGGTAGGTAAGAGATCAATCAAAGGACTTGTATGCATGCATATAAGCATACCCAATGAACATAGACACTGGGGGGGGTGGAGATATGGGGAATACGTATAAAAAGTTAATTTAAAAAATTTAAAGATACAAAATCAACACAACCAGGTACAATGCACAAGGCACTGAACAGAAATGTATTTATGATGTTAATTACCATAAATAAGGTGACCACCAGTGAGAGACAAATTAGGGGAAAATAGAGAAAGAAGAAGAGAGAAAAGAGAAAAAAAGAAAAGCAAGGGATGCCAAAATGAAATTTAGAGAAGGGAGAAAAAAAGGGGGAAAAGAAGAAGAAAAAAGGAAGAGAGAAAAGAAAGAGAATAAGAAAGAAAAGGGGAATAAATTATATATATGAGGAGGAAACTCCAATAGAGCAGCCAATAATCCCAACAAATGCTGGCAATAAGTCCCTGGATATTAATATAAACTACAAAAACAAGTAATATCAAGGGAGGCGAGGGAAAACATACATAAAAAAACAAAAATGAAGTAAACAAAAAGCAAAATAAAAAAGGAAAGCAAAAACAATCTCATAAATTAGTATAAAAATTGATATAATCAACGTTTAAGCAAACAACAACAAAAGGACATAGAGAAAAATAGTTTTTTGGATAGTGAAGACAGAAGAGAGAAGTGTGAATAGACTTGGAGCAGGGGATTGGAAATTAGATACATAAGTGGGTTGAAATTTTAACAGGCGGTAAAAAGAAAGAATAGGGAAAATCTAAAGTAGGAAAAAGGTAAGAGAAACAAGACAACAAAATGGGAAAAGTTAGGAAGAAAGTGATGGCATAAAGGTAGAGTTGAGATAGAGTAAAATGTTGCTAAAGAAAAGATGAAAATAGAATGTAAAACTCTAATTCGAAAGTAAAATAAAGAGAAAATAAAATGACACTTCTTTTTTTTTCAGAAAGGTAAAATAGTAGTAGTGATAATACTGGTTGAAAATAAAAGTGTTATAATTAAAAACGGTAAAATCAGTTGAGGAAAAAATTAGTTTTTTAATTAAAAGATGAAAAAATAAAAAAATAAAAAATAAAAGAGTAGAATGTGCAGTAGTGAAGGTCATTCACTTTTATTGTTCTGTTTTGCACGCCTGTTTCCTAGTCAAGACAGTTTTGCAGTTCCCTGTGTTCCACTGCTACTCAGTGTTGTAAGCCAGTCCTGGTTATTAAGCAAGTTGTGTGTTAATCTCTTTATTCTTTTGTGATTACACAAGAGTCAATTTGTGGGTCATCCCCTGGGTGGCAGTGTTTTGGAATTGACCTCTGAGACTATAGGTCCTCTCTAGCCTGTGCTTAGATCCTGCTTTCCCTGTGGCACTCAATACCGGTTTGTGGGAGTGGGTTGCCCCAGAGCTGGTTCTTTGATGGTTATTCCCCACTCTGATCCCCAGGTTCCAGAAAAACAACTTTCCCTTGCAGTCTCTTAGGGTTTCCCCAATTGGCTGATCCTATGTATTGGGCTTAGCAGTCAGAAGCCGGGTCTGAAGAGGAAAGAGCACAAGTGTGGGAATTCTCCTTCTCCCTTGTGTCCAAGCAGCCAGTAAACTTGAATAACTCCCAGGCTGTCCTTCTGCGTCAGATCAAAATGGGTTGCTTTCTAGAGATCCCCTCTGTTAACAGCTCTGAGGGCCTCCTCCCACATTTAGGAATCACGCCCTGCCCCACATCTACGGATTTCTCTAGGTGCAGCTTTCCCCCGGTCCACTTCCCACAGTGCGAGTCTCTCTGTTCTGTGGGATCAGAGACCTCACCTTAACCCAGGCAAAATCTGACCTTTCCATGTGGCATGTGGAGCTCCTCTGAATCTGAATGTTTGCGCCAATTTGGGGAGTGGTGTTTTGGGTCCTGCAACTGTAGCTTTTCAGGCTCCCATAAACATCCCTTTCCCCTTCAAGATGGTGCAGTCTCTGCGTTCGTGCTGGTGGCTCCGGGAGAAAAAACCCCATGGCAGTGGGGCTGCCTGGTCAGGGGAGCCCCGTAGCAGTCCCCTACCTTCTCCTGGAGGATAACTGTCCCTTAACTCACCAACAAACACTCCCAGTGTGCCCCCCAGCTGTGCTCGATGTCTGTTCAGCGACAAGGCTCCGGACACATCTATGCCACCGCCATTTTTTTCTCCTCACAGTATCGATTTTAATGAAGTTAATTTTTCCAGTCCATGAACATGGTATAAGCTTCTACTCATTTGTATCTTCCTCAGTTTCTTTCTTCAATATCCTGTAGTTTTCTGAGTATAGGTCTTTTATCTTTGTTAAATTTATTCCTAGGGATACCTTATTTTTTGTTGAAATAGTAAATGTGATTTTTTTATAGATTCTCTTCCCCTCTGACAGCCGTCGGTTCTCTCCACATTGTTACTTTATTTTGCTTATTAGATTCCACAAATAAGTGAAATCATATGGTATTTGTCTTTCTCTAATTGGCTTATTTCACTTATCATCATACTCTCCAGGTTCATCCTGCTGTCTCAGGTTCATCCATGCTGTCTTTCTACTGCTAATATTCCATTGTGTAAATGTACCAGAGTTTTTTTATTCCCTCATCTACTGATGAACACTTGGGCTGCTTCCAAATCTTGGCTATTTTAAATAACACTGCAATGAACATAGGGGTGCACAGGTGCTTTTACATTAGTGTCACTAGTATCTTCAGATATATATATTCTCAGACATGGGATCACTAGGCCATAAGACAGTTCCATTTTTCATTTTTTTTGAGGTAACTCCAAATTGTTTTCCATAGTGACTGTACCATTGCTGGCATCCTCACCAACAGTGCCCAAGTGTTGTTCCCTTTTCTCCATATTCTTTCCAATACTTGTTTGTTGATTTTTATTGACCCTCAGGCTGGCTGATTGTGAGGCTCAGCCCTGGCCGTGGTGTTCGAGCTGCTGTGCAGATGTGACCACATGAAGAATTTGCCTCGGCAGGTTCTGGTGCCTGCCTGCCGAGATCTCCCTTGGGGTGTGCTGTTTGTGAAGCTTATTAGATCCTGCTCTCATGTTGTCTGAAGCTGGCCACGGGCTCTGTGGGTTCTGAGCCGCTGGAGAGGAACTGGTGCAGGCCAATGTCAGGTGCTATCTGTGGCTGACCCTGAACAACCTATTTGGAGCTACAAGTGACCCATACTTTGTGGCTGTCTCTGCTGGTCTTGGGTGCACATGGGAAGGACCAAACTGCACACCAAGGTCAGCGTTTTCCCCCAGTACCGGTTCCAGGGGCAGATCAGCAAAAGCCCCAAGTCATTTTGAGACCCATCTCCTGTTGACAGCCTGTTAGGCTCAGTCACTGAAAGAGCCCCTGGCAGATTTGGGAGACTGGGACTAGTGGTTTCCTGCAAGGGGGAGGTGCTGGCCTGGCTTCAGGGATGGTGTGAGTGTGGACCTCACTCCAGAGTTACAGGATGCAGTCTGTCCTGAAGTTTTTCCTGACTTTGGCAGGGTGAAGCTGTTGTGGCCAGAGTTTGGGTCCCCAATAATCCACCACTAAGGAGCCTTTTCCGATGCAAAAGCAAAGAGTCTTTATTCAAACCTGGGTTTGGCTCTCAGCCTCTTTCTGGCGAAGCAGCGAGGCGAGAGAGCAAGACAGGCGGGAACAATGAGTTATATAGGGTAGGATAATTAGGGGGCTTAGGAAAGTGACAAGGGTTACAGAGATTGGTCACTTGAATTGGGGTCTTTCTGTGATTAAGCCTAATTAGGACCTTCGCTGTGTTCCTGGAGCTTCATTGGTCCATTCGGGTGGTGGTCTGGGAAGCTAGGACAGTGCTGGCACACCTGTGGCCACTCCCAGAAAAGGGAGGGGGTTTAGGCAGGGGTCCCAGCCCTTATAGGACAAGATGGAGGGGAGTCCATTTCCTTTCAGAAGCCACTAGGATTCAGGCAGGTGGGGCCTCTGGAGTCTGTTGGCTGGATCTGTGGGAAACTGGAATGGTGGTTCTATTGGATTTCCCTTTTGAGGAAGTGCCAGTCAGGTTCGTAAGAAAATGGGGTAATGGCCTCTGCTCCAAAGTCAGACTATTCAGTCATGCACCCTGTGAGTCTCCCTGACTTCTACACTCTGGCCAAAGCTGCTAACGCCTCAGCAGGGCACAAGCTCCACATGGTGGGGGGAAGAGGGGGGTGGGAAGGGCACAAGGAGTCCAGAGGCGTGGCTATTGCTTTCCTTCAGGCTGATGCCACAAGGAGAGGAGTGCTCCACTTAAGAGAGATGGCACCTTTGATACGGGAGAATGACTCAGCACAGCTCCCTCCCCAGAGCAGCAATTCCTAGACTTTCCCATGGTGATTCCAATCCCCCTTGCCCTCCCTCTGTGAGAGCCCAGTGTGAGTGGCTATATACAAAATTTTGTGCATTGGCCCTTTAAGAGGGTGCCTGTGTCTCCCACAGACTCACAGACTCAGTCTCTCCCCCGTGGACAGAAACCCTGTGCTTTTCACAGCCAGGAGTTATGTGGACACCTCCACAGGCTCTGGTGCTCTTGGCTGGGGAACCTGGCTTGGGGTTTAGGCCTGTGCCTCTCTGGAACCTCATCCTCCACCTGTGGGAGCAGAGCCAGTCTTCTTTTCAGTCATGCACCCTGTGAGTCTCCCTGACTTCTGCACTCTGGCCAAAGCTGCTAACTCCTCAGCAGGGCACAAGGCTTCTGTCCAGCTCGTCTTCAGTAGGTTTTTCAGGACGATTGTTCTTTATTTTAGTTGTAATTCCAGTTTGGTCCTGAAAGGACTTGAGTGTAGTTTCCACCTACTCTGCTGCCATCTTGAGGCTCTCTCCTCTGAATCACTTTTAAAATCACAGTTAGTTATTGATATTTGGGTTTTATACCCAGTAGTGCTCTCTGTTTGATCAAGAAAGTTGGTGATGTAGAATTTCTTAGAAGAGAGCTCCCCACTATTACCCCTAGGGTTTCACTCCTATCCACTTACAGACACATGCAGGCAAGGCCAAGTATTGTAACTGACACCGTGGACAATGGTGATTGGCATATGCATCCCAATATTGCATCCAAATTTCAACAAAATATAAAAAAATGTACATTTGATATTTGGCAATATGTGAGATGAATTATCCTGAGAAACCCGATATAGAAATGATTAATGTGGCTGAAGTCATGGAAGGCAACATAGAGGTGCTCTTTTATGAAGTTTCTGGCAGATGGAAGGTCTTGCCAGCCAAATAGGAAAGGGGAGGAAGAGTGCTCTCACCTGACCATCACCATCACAAACAGGGGCTAGGTATGTCTGTGGGGGGATTTCCGAGTTGAGCCAGGCATCTGTTGATTGTGGTAGGAAACAAATTTACTAGTAAAGAACTGGGCAGTTGAGGGCTCACACTTAAAAACTGAAACTCCATTCTCTTGGCCAAGAACCTTCAAGTATTTTATGGAACAGAACCTTCCTTTTCAAAGATCTCTTGGCAGCCATCTGGAGAATGGATTGGGTGGGGAACTCGTGCGTGCAAGCCTGCTGTGCCCTTCCTGGGGGAGCAAGTATGACAAGTGCCACCCAGGAAGTGCCTGGGTGGAGGCAGGAGGTGGAGGCAGGGCTGACAGGTGTGAGCTAAGGGAAGGAGGAATGTGTGCTAGAAAGACAAATGGCTTCTCCTTTGTGTTTTATTAAATGGGAAAGTGAGCAAGAATATGGAAGTTGGACACCTGACCCACAAAATCAAATACCTGTGTTTAGCTCTGGTTGCTTCGTAATCCAGGAGTTCAGTCTCTTTGATTCAGAGGCTGGAGTAAATGCAGAAATGTTTACCCAGTTTTTAATAAAACACACTGGCTTTCATAGTGCAAAGGATGTGCGACCCCAACACCCACTGGATTTATTATTTTTTACTGTTGTCTTCCTTTATTCAAACTCATACATTGGGAATAAAGTTTATTTTAAAAAGACTGCATTTGTATCATCTGACACAGACACATGGAAATACGCCATAAAGTTAAAATTAGCCCCAAGCAGAAGTTTAACAAAAGTATTGAATCTACTAGTTGAAAAGAGGGTGCTTAAGTTAACACAATTTTCTTCTTGAAACTTCATTTTGTTTTCGATAGCACTGCTCAGAATCCATTTTCATTGTTTTAGACTTTAATTCGAATGATTGTTCTTGCCTAGTATCTTGCCCCATAGAAAGCATTCCAGAACAAGCCCGCATTAGAAGTGAGTTGTGGCCGAAACTCACTTCTAATGTGGAAGTGGATAGAGCTTTGGCTCAGTGGATAGAGCTTCGGTCTGTGGACTGAAAGGTCCCAGGTTCAATTCCGGTCAAGGGCATGTACCTGGGTTGCGGGCACATCCTCAGTGGGGGGCGTGAGGGAGGCAGCTGATCGATGTTTCTCTCTCATTGATGTTTCCAACTCTCTATCCTTCTACCTTCCTCTCTGTAAAAAAATCAATAAAATATATTTTTAAAAAAAGTGAGTTGTGGTCACTCCATGTTATGAATGAGCAGAGAAAGACCAGTTGTTTCTTCTAACCCTAGTGGTGCTTAGTAATAGAAGAGCACATTTCAAGCTTTTTGAGCCACTTGAATTTCTAAGGCTGGATGTGTTTAGAAAGTCCACATGTACAATTCAGCTGAGCTCAACATAGGAATGTCCTTGTAAACACAGGGAAATCCAAAGCTTCCACCTAGAATGCGTTCTCGCCTGATTCCTCGTTGTGAAGCTTCTACTCAGAATACCAGAGGCCAGAGAAGGGTCAAAGAATGATTGGAAACAGATCTCTAATAATGAGAAATGTTCAAGAACAACTTCATCTTTATCTTGAATAAATTATTGGTGGAGAAATTTAAATAAGTGACTGAACTACTGTCACAGAAACTAAACTTTAAATTGTTTTATTTTTTTAAAGTCTTTAATTTGCCATCAAATCCATTATTGCAGATCTATAATCTCTCCTCCTTTTCTGGAAAAGGCAATAAAATTCTTTATATTAAAGGGAATGGCTTTTTAAATGTTATTTTTCAATTACAATCTATATTCAGTATTATTTTGTTTTAGTTTCAGTGTACAGCATGGTGGTTAGAAAAATCATATACTTTACATCCTCCCTGACAGTTTCTAGCATCATAGTTATTAAAGTACTAGAGGCCAGGTGCATGAAATTCATGCACGGGGGCAGGGGGAAAGGTATCCTTCAGCCCAGCCTGCTCCATCTTCAATCTGGGACCCCTAGAGGGATGTCCGACTGCCTGTTTAGGCCTGATCCTACAGGGCCTTCAATCTGGGACCCCTAGAGGGATGTCCGACTGCCTGTTTAGGCCCTGTAGAATCAGGCCTAAACAGGCAGTCGGACATCCCTCTCACAATCCAGGACTGCTGGCTCCCAACTGCTCACCTGCCTGCTTTCCTGATTGCCCCTATCCGCTTCTGCCTGTCAGCCTGATCACCCCCTAACCACTCCCCTGCCAGCCTGTTTGCCCCTAACTGCCCTCCCCTGCAGGCCTGGTCACCCCTAACTGCCCTCTCCTTCTGGCCATCTTGTGTCCACATGGGGACAGGATCTCTTGACCACATGGAGGCAGTCATCTTATGTGATGGAGTCATGGTCAATCTGCATATTGCTCTTTTATTAGATGGGATAGAGGGCTGGTGCACGAGTGGGGGCCAGCTGATTTGCCCTGACAGGTGTCCTGGGTCAGGGTGGGTGTTCCCTTTGGGTGTGGGGTGGCCTGGGTGAGGGGCCTGTGGTGGTTTGCAGGCCAGCCATGCTCCCCAGTGACCCAAGTGGAGGCCCTGGTATCTGGGATTTATTTATCTTCTACAATTGAAACTTTGTAGTCTGGAGCGGATCCAAGCCTTTCGCTCGCACAGCCATTGAAGCTTTGTTGCCTTAAGCTGAGGCCTCTGCCAGCTAGGCTTTGCCCCTCCATCGCCAGGGGCAACCCAAGTCTCTCTCCTGCTCTCTCTGTGGCCGTAGCCACCTTGGTTGGGTTAATTTCCATGCTTGCTCTGATTGGCTGGTGGGTGTAGCTGGTGGGCATGGCTTGTTGGGTGTAGTGGAGCTATGGTCAATTTGCATATTACTCTTTTATTAGATAGGATTTTTTACTATATTCATTATGCTGTGCTTTACAGCCACTTGACTTTTTTCTATTAATCCTCACATGAGGATATTTGTTCTATTGGTTTTTAGGGAAGAAGGGAGAGGAGAGAGACAAACATTGATTGGTTGCCTCCCGCACCAGAGCTGCACAGGTGCCTGGGATCAAACCTGCAACCCTTTGGTGTATGGGCCAATGTCTAACCAGCCAGGGCCCAGTGAATATTTTTTAACAACCAATTTGTATTTTTAAAAATATTTTATTGATTTTTTTACAGAGGGGAAGAGAGAGGGACAAAGAGCTAGAAACACTGATGAGAGAGAAACATCGATCAGCTGCCTCCTGCACTCCCCACTGGATATGTGCCCACAACCAAGGTACATGCCTTGACCGGAATTGAACCTGGGACCCTTCAGTCTGCAGGCCCACATTCTATCCACTGAGCCAAACAGAATCTTGGCTAATCTTGGCTAATTTGTATTCTTAATCCCTTCGCCTCCTATCCCTCCCTCTAACCCCTCCCCTCTGGCTACTAGCAGTCTGTTCTATCTATGAGTCTGTTTCAATGGTTTTGGTTCTGTTCTTTAGATTCCACATACTGTATAGTGAAATTGTTATTTTTCTTACTCTAACTTATTTAATACTTTAACTTAGAATAATACTATAGACCTATACTTGGCTAATATTCCATTGTACATGTGTACCACAACTTTTTTATTCATTTGAATTGCTTCCGTATCTTGGCTATTGCAAATAATGCTGCAATAAGCATAGAGGTGCATATATTCTTTCAAATTAGTGTTTGGGTGGGAAGAAAATTCTTAATTATGAAAATGTAGGTTTAGCATCTTTTTCAAGCTCAAGCCCAAAATGTCAAAGGGCATTCTAACAGTTTTTCTTCAATAGCATTACCTTGTAAACTCAACTTCATCATAACAAATATATTTACTCTGATATCTGAATGTACTAATCATGTCACTGAGTTATTTTTGAGAATATGATCCTTCCACATACATTTTTCATTTCCTAATTAATTGGAGGCTTGATAGTGTTTTTAGGGCTTCCTAAATAAACAGAACTAATAAACTTGTCCTAGGCCTTTCCCCGGTGGGCATGAACCTACATTATGTGTATTCCTGGTCTTTACCCTTAATAGGAGATTAATGGTATCATACCAACACTGCGTGCCCTCTCTGAGTAATTCTAAAGCAACATGTTTGTTCTTCTAGAAAATCTATCAGACATCCCAGCGTGTCCTTAGAACCTACCTCTGGGATGAAGGCAGAAGCTCTTGGATCCAACGTGTGGTGAATGAGAAGCCTAAGCCAAGAGCAGATGTGAGCTGAGCCCAGGTCTAAATAGGGGCAGTGGTTTAAGAAAAGGAATTAATAAAAACTGCCTGTCCCCAATTGCAGGAAACTTGGCGAACAAAGACAATACATACTGACTTTTCACGCATTTGTCAAAGTGAAGGGCTACGGACTTACTACCCCGCCAGACCTGCTAGTGTAAGCCTTCTCTCCTAAAGAGGGCCTGGCTGCTTTAGATTCAAAAGAAGGTCTGTCTGAAGCACTGCACAGAGAAAAAAGCTGAAACTAAATTAGGGCTGAAGGAAGACGCAGCCACTAGATGGCACTGCTTCAGTTCTAGAAGAAGCGGCCCTGCGTGGCCTGGAGCCGGGCGCGCCCGCAAAGCGGGTCCTCTGTGCTTCGCGGAGTCCGGAGCCGACCCGGTCCCGCCCGGCCTGGCGCTGCAGCCGACGGGGCGGCCGGCGGCCTGGGCTGCGACGCGACCCCTCCGCGCTCCGTCCCGCTCCCCGCGGTCAAAAGGCAGCTGCTGCGGAGCCGAGCGACGCCCGCGTCTGCAGGTTCCCTGCTCGGCCCTCCGGCCCGGCCGCCCGCCCCGGCTCCCGCCTCGGACTAGGGGAACCGGTCCGGGACGCGCGCCACGGCCGGGCCTGGTGCTGATTACACTCGGGCTCGGAAGGACGCGGAGCACCCAGTCCACCCACAGGAAGCAGGGAGCGCCCCGCGCGGGCGGAGGGAGGGCCATTCCCAGCAGGACGGCCCAGGCCGGTCCGGGCGGGGCCGGGAGGAAGCGCCGTGCGTGGGGAGCTGGGGGAGCGAGGCGGTGCGGGCGAAGGTTCAAGGGGCGGCTCCGGGGGTGGCTCCCAGGCCGCCGCCCGCCGCCCCCCTCCCCGCGCCCCGGGGCGCCCAGCGGCCTGGAGCCGGGGCGGGGCCTGCGCGCCCGCTCGGGTAGAAAAGGCGGCGGCGGCCGGCCCCCCGGGTGACAGCCCGCTCGCACTCGGAGCCCCGCTGACGCCGCCATGAGCGCCGCCCTCTTCAGCCTGGACGGCCCGGCGCGCGGCGCGCCCTGGCCCGCGGAGTCCGCGCCCTTCTACGAGCCGGGCCGGACCTGCAAGCCCGCCCGCGCCAGCGAGCCGGGCGCCGCGGCCCCCGCCATGTACGACGACGAGAGCGCCATCGACTTCAGCGCCTACATCGACTCCATGGCCGCCGTGCCCACCCTGGAGCTGTGCCACGACGAGCTCTTCGCCGACCTCTTCAACAGCAACCACAAGGCGGGCGCCCCGGAGCCGCCGCCCGGCCACCCCGCGCGCCCCCCAGGCCCGAGCCCCGCCGCCCCGCGGCCCCTCAAGCGCGAGCCCGACTGGGGCGACGGCGACGCGGGTTCGCTGCTGCCCGCGCAGGTGGCCGTCTGTGCGCAGACCGTGGTGAGCCTGGCGGCCGCCGCGCAACCCACGCCCCCCACGTCGCCCGAGCCGCCGCGGGGCAGCCCGGGGCCGAGTCCCGCGTCCGGCCCGGCCCGGGAGAAGGGCGCCGGCAAGAGGGGCCCGGACCGCGGCAGCCCCGAGTACCGGCAGCGGCGCGAGCGCAACAACATCGCGGTGCGCAAGAGCCGCGACAAGGCCAAGCGGCGCAACCAGGAGATGCAGCAGAAGCTGGTGGAGCTGTCGGCCGAGAACGAGAAGCTGCACCAGCGCGTGGAGCAGCTCACGCGGGACCTGGCCGGCCTCCGGCAGTTCTTCAAACAGCTGCCCAGCTCGTCCTTCCTGCCGGCCGGGGCCGCCGACGGCCGGTGACGCGTGGCCGGCGGGGGCGCGGGGAGACACCGGCGGACACCTCAGACCCGCCGCGCGGAGCCCGGCGCGCCCTGCCCCGCCGGCGCCGCACTTGCTTCGGGACGCCAGGGAAAGGGAGCTGCGGCCTGGACTTGCCACCACTGAACTTCCAGAGAAGCTATACTTGTTTATTTTCCCTTAAATTATTTTTATAATGGTAGCTTTTTCTACATCTTACTCCTGTTGATGCAGCTAAGGTACTTAAAAAAAGACTTAAGACAGTCCTTTGTATTGTAGATTAAAGGGCAAGACGGAGCATGCTCACTTTTTTATATTAATTTTTACAGTATTTGTAAGAATAAAGAAGTATCTGAAAGCACTCCTGCTTCCTGTATTCGCAGCGACTCCTGCTCGCCGGGGCCGGGAGCCGCCGGGGAGGCGCGTTCCGGGCCCAGGTGCGCGGCGGCACCGGAAGGCCGCGGGGACCCAGGTGTGTCACCCCGAGGCCGCCGCGCTGGGGAGAGGGTCGCCCTGCTTGTGAGACACGCCGCGTCTGCGCCCACAGGTTTTGTTTAACTTGCCTAAGCCCAGCGAAGCGCGACTCAACTCTCGTTAAGCTGGCAAGTTCTGGTGAAGGTGCCCGGAACGCAGGACCCAGACTTGGGGCGGGGGCTGACCGGCCACCCTGTCGGCTGATCCGGGGACCCTGTGAGAACAGCTGAAGGGCTCCCCGAGTTGAGCGGGCTGCTGGAGGGGCGGGGGCGAAGGAGGCTCAGGTTATTCTAAAGGCTTGTCTGAGTTCTCCCGGGCCTTGGTGGGACCGCTTTCACTTTCCTCAGTCTCCGGGACAGTTTCAGTAGATTTGCCAAGTGCGCATGAATGCAAAACCGTCATGTAGATGAAAAGGACAGCCACAATGTTATGATCCAGAGTTTCTCTGGAGAAAGAAAGTCCTTTGCCTTTCCCCAGTGAAAGTGGGCACGAGGCACCCTTTCTTGATTTCGTGTACTGCGTCTCTATTATGTAATTAACTATGGCCCGTCTTGATTATATCGTTATAAGGGAGAAAACAAAATCTTTAGTGTCCAAAGCTAATAAATTCACGCTTTTAATTTAAATCTCTCCCCACAAAGCAAATGTTAACAACTCACCCCTCTTCAGTCTGTGATCTTGGCTCTCGGCACACAGCATCCAGGCTATTGCGTGAGCTAACCATCCCCTCCCTGTTCAGCGTCCCTATAATCACATTTGTTAACTTGTTCACACTTTACGGACAACGTTTTTGTACCTCTGATCAAGTTCTCTAAAATATTTCCCCCCAAATACTAAAAGGCAAATAAAAACAAACAAAAAACCCTGAAGTACAAAATGCTTAGAATGGACATTTATTGTATCAGAACAGTAATATAACAATATAGGACAAAAGGTTAAACTTCGCAGTGTATTCTTTGGGGCAATATTAAACAAAAAATTAAGGAAAACATGTTGAATGAGGGTAAAATTTAAATTGAAAAACTTTAAAATTGCAATTATACAGTTTCTCCTGCTACATTAATATTGCCTAAGATAAATACAAAACGAAGACCTCAAGTTTATGGAAGCTTTATTAACAGTTATGTCCCTACGTTTGCAGGAAGGTAATAAAATATGTATAGTAGAAAAAAAGTATTTTGACTTATAGTTTACAATACCACTTTATTGACTTGTGCCCCAGAAAAATTGTAAGTTCCATTTCAAGATCATAAAGTACATTCAAGTTGCCCAAGTTAACAACTACCAAACCACCACTAGCACCCTGGCAGACACCTCGGACTTCACGGACTCTGACAACCAATAGTGCCCAAAGAGGCCCTTTCTGCACTCAGCAGCTCGATTTCCTCCAATCCCAGGCAGCTGGTCGGGTGGGTGGTTACGGACTGGACAAAACAATTTAACAACCCCACCTCCTTTCCGATGACGCTCTTTACTTCATAACCCTGCAGAGATAAAAGGCATGCTGGTTAAAGCAAATAGCCCTGCATGTTTTGTTCCCAACAACATAGAACAAGACTTCACATAGTTGAGAACAACATTGGTAAGAAGGAAAAAAGAAAAAAAGGGCTGTGATTTATTACGAGAGTGAAGGAACTAATTTTTTTCTGAAAACTGAATCGTGTTTTTCCACAAGAACATTTAAAAGGTTACTGCTGTTTGCTAGTGGATGCAGCAATAAGCCCCTCTCAGCTGGCTGCCCGGGGAGCGGACAGAGGCCTAGCAGGGGGACAAGCCCTGTTTATTAGCTGCAAATGCTGGCGCTGGGCGCGAATCATGCTTGCAGCTGCCTCCCACTTCCTTTGGGACACTTCCCCAATCTAGCAACACTTCTGGTCAAAGGATTCTCTGGTATTTTGCCTCCAAACTTCCCTCTTCAATGGGATATTATTTCTTCTTATTGAGTGTTGCAAAAAGCTTTTTGCGTTCTGTTTGATGAACATCTTATGGTAATCAGTTCATCTTGGCCAAGTTTCATCTGCTGATGAAAACACAGACTAGGAAGGTGTGGTATGCCCTCATTCGTCTCTCTAGATCAAGCATGTCAAACTCATAGGCTAACACGGGCCAAATAAAGGAGGCATGTGGCCTGTGGGCTGAGAGTTTAACATGCTTGCTCTAGATCAGTGGTCGGCAAACTATGGCCCGTGAGCCACATGCGGCTCTTTGGCCCCTTGAGTGTGGCTCTTCCACAAAATACCATGGTCTGGGCGAGTCTATTTTGAAGAAGTGGTGTTAGAAAAAGTTTAAGTTTAAATTTGGCTCTCAAAAGAAACTTCAGTACTTGTTGTACTGTTGATATTTGGCTCTGTTGACTAATGAGTTTGCCGACCACTGCTCTAGAGCAAACCTCAGAAGATTGTCTCTGTGCCGAGGTGGGGCTGAGGTACACTGGGATGCATGCATCTCTGGCCTTCCTGGAGATGGAAACCTGAGGCCAAGGAGGAGCATGTTCTTTCAGAAGCTCCTTTGCTGCCACCTGCAGAGCAACATCAGGAGCATCTCTCACTTCTCTGACCAAACCCTTAACAGATCTCTACGATAGCTTTGCTCAGTATGTTTTACAAAGTTGGCACGTGTCTGTGGCTTCTTGGTGCCCTCACTGGGTCTGAGCTGGGCTCAGTGACGCTTTTCAGGAACAGAGTGCAGTGGACAGGGCACTGAGTCAGTCCCAAGCGTGGCCAGGACGGTGCCTGGCTTTTTCTGCCTGCTTCTCTTGGGACCCCGACACGTGCTGTGTGGGTATCTGGCCAGAGCCTGCAGGTCCCAGCCAATCGGAGCACAACAGCCAGCAGGGTCCGAAGGCCTTCTGGGACTCCAGCCCAGTCTCTGGCCACCAGCTGACGCCCACTGGAGTGAGATGAGCTGTCCTGGTAGAACGCTGTCCTACCCACAGCCTGTGCAGAGTAAGTGTGGAAGCCACTGAGCCGTGAGATGTTTGTTTGGAAGCAGGAAGTATGATGATCAGTCCGTGTGAGCACGGCTCTAACGGCGGCTTACTGTCATCCCTTCCTTCTGCTAGGAGATAGGCATGGTGCGGAATGCCTAACCCACTCATGCGATCTCTAAAGAGTTTCATTGCTCAAAAAAAGTTCCTGTAAGGTTGACAGAGTGGTCGAATGGAGTGATGGGGAAGGAAGAGTTGTTGGTCAAAACAGGGAAAGTGATGGAGCTAAAATATCTGATAACAATGGTGGCAAAGGCCTTTCTGCACTTCGGATCGTATGTGACACTTTATGGCCCATCTCTGGTCATTCCCTGAGGGCTCACTACGAGGCCATGGAGGACCTGTCGCCGAGATGTGGTGACCAGGGAGCTGCCAGGCTGCCCGTTGGAGGGCAAGCACAGGATGTGCAGAGGTCGCCACCAGCCCGGCTAGGCAGGGACATGGACAGCAGCCACTTCTCTGTTGGCTCTGGCCATTTACTAGCCTTGCACTCTTGTGTGTGTGACATTGGGGTGAAAGTATGGAATTCTGACTTGAAAAAAGTCAGCAAAAGTGATTTCAATAACAACTATGACTTATAAACAAAGACTAAATTATACATACAGTGGTACCTCGAGATACGAGTGCCCTAACATACGAGATTTTTGAGATACGAGCAGTCGAGCGAGCTATTTTTGCTTTGAAATACGAGCAGCATTTGAGATAGGAGTAATCGAGCGGATCGGCTGGCTGCACACGACCCACCAGTTTACGATGACTCAAGTGTGTCATAGTTTCCCACGCCTCAAGGTTACGGAACGAATTAAACTCGTATCTTGAGGTACCACTGTACTTATGTTCTCCTTAAGCAGGAGTGTTACCAACACCCCCCTCTCCCCCAACACTTCCCTGATACCCAGCTCTGTTCTTTTTAGCGCCTGCTGTAAGCCCCGCCTTGGAAACCTCGATTCCCATCCTTACCAGGGCCACACCCTTCTCTCTTCCTCTCCTCCCTCCCCCCAGGCACTGAGAGACAGCAACGAGGTACTGCTGACTCATCCCCATTAAACACACAGACCCCACTAAGAACAGGAACACACACGTGAGTCCCTGTTTCCCTGACCCCACTCCCCATTCTGGGCTGGTTACCACCTCTGCTAAGTGGTCACTCCTGGGGCTGAGAAGGACTCTCTGCATCCCACAAAAACTGCGGCTGTGAGCCCTGCAGCCCTTTGATTCGCTGGCAGGGAAGTGTGGAGCCTGCCCCCTGGCTGGTCAGGGTCAGGGAGATGACACAGGCAATGGGAGAAAAGCAAGGAGCCATTCCTGGGCCACTAATTATTTACTTACACCAACCCCTATTGGCATTACAACCCCTTGTTTAGTGCAGGGGTGAGAGGTGTGGGGAAAGGAGGGGGTGTCACTGAGGTGCTTTAAAGAGATAGGTCCAGGCTGGTGGGCTTATCCTAGGACAGGAGCCAGAAACTCTTATACCTCCACAGGCAACTACCCTGAAATCCGAGCGGGAACCGTAGTCAGACCAGTGATTCTTTCAGGTTCTGTGCGTGGACTGATCCCCATCCCAATGTAATCCAAACTCGGAGAGTTTAGATGGAAGAAGGGGATGCTGTTCAGCATCCTGATGCTGCCTGCTCTGAGGGCAGGAGGGTGGGCTGCAGGTGGTGGGCTGAGGCAGCCTCCACAGGATGGACCACATCAGCCTGATTCTCCTGGAATCAGAGCTGGAGTTAGGCCAGGAGAGCCCACCAGGAATTCTGCCTGATCAGTCCCCTAGCCCCATAACCTCTTGAGCTGGCTAGTCTGCCCCCAACCCCCACCTGATGTGGACCCCGGCCCCAGCCTGGCACCATTCAGTGGGCAGCCTGGTGCCCCCCTCTGGGTCAGCAACTCCCCTGCTTGTCAGTGGCTGCGGCCAGACGGAGGCACCTCCAGGACAGGCTGCCTGGGTGTGAGGCCGCCTCCTGAAGAGAACTCTGCCCCTGAGGTATATTCAGGTGGTGGTTTTCTTGGAGGCGCACAGCACCTTGCTAAGTCACACTGCAGTGTCTCTCAGAAATAACGCTCCTTACCAAATACTCAAAATGAAAAAAAAGGTGTGTATCTCAGTTAATCCTGTTTTCTTAATGTGAAATCACTGCCATGGGACTTGAAATCTCAATCCTGTTCTACTATAACCCAAGGCCTGGAGGCAGATTCATGATTCTACTCTAAGACTGAGCAGGAAGAACCCCAACCCCCAAAGGGAAGACCCCGTTAGTGGACATGGGCATCTGCCAGTGATGAGAGCCCTCGGAGACCAAGCCTCGGTGCATCTCAAACTCAGCATGTGCACAGGTAAACTGTGGGGCCACGGACCAGAAGCACACTGCGCAGAGGTCTTCATCTGGGGGTGACTTGCTAGCTGAGGGCTTGGAGCACAGAACACATATCCGGGCACTTACCCCGTCCTCACAGGCGGCGAACCTCAGGAGGGAGGAGATACTGCTCTGCATCAGCTGCAAAGACAGACACGGAGCTGGGTTAAAGCTCTACGCCGGGAGAGCGCTGAGCTAACACTCATGCCTGAAGGCTAACATGTTAGACAGGAACCACTGCCTTCCTTAGTAGCTCTGACCTCAAAGCAGTAAATCAATGTGACTTTTCCTGAAGGCGAGTCCTTAGGCTTTTCCCAGGGAAAGAGCAACGGATGCAAGTCTACCCCAGGCCGGGAGCCAGGGCAGCTCTGCGAGGGCCAGAGGGCGCATACACCTACCTTGACCCTCACTGTGCACTGGGGCCGCGCGGGGCAGGCCAGGAAGACCTGAAGGTGCCGTCGGAGGACAGGAGAGGTGACCACACGGGAGCAGTTCGCACAGAGAAAGGTGCCCCTGTCGCTGGGAAACACACAAGGAAGACGGGTCAGACACATGCGGGCGAGCGTCTAGCAGGGGACAGGCACTTTGCTAAACAGGAACGAGTGCTGAGATAGCAGGGGATTTCCTTGCCAAAACCAAGTTCCTGAAATAGGCTGCAGCAGCCAGCTCGGCTGTGCTGAGGGACAAAGATCAGCTTCCCCCGCTGGCGCTGATGGCGTGTGGCATTAACCAGGGAAGGACACTGAGCATGACATCCAGCTGAGCATGAGGGCAGCAAACATCCCGTGAGCAAAGGGAAGCCTGTGCCAGTGAGGGGAAGGCAGGCCTCCTCCCTGCCTGATGGGAAACCTGCTTTCAATCATCAGCACCTACGGGCCTTCTTGCTACCAAGTCCCTGTGATTCCCACTCTGCTCGCCTCTTAGGCACGATCCGGGGATGACTTGCTTATACACGATGCCATCCAGCCAGGAGGTGCCAAGGAGACATCTTCCCTCGGATTCTCACGAAGCAGGAAAGTAAGGAGCCCTTCCTATCTGTCATGTGACAGAGTCCCTGTGGGAGACCAGAGAACTGACTGGAGAAAGACCTGCCCAGGGCAGGAGCGGGTGCTAGGCCCCGGTGGCAGAGCTGTGCACCACGCTGGCCCCTGGTCTGTGGGAATCCTGTGCCCATGGAGGACAAGCTGTAAGTTACCACATTAATCTTTATTCACGTGAACCCTGCTTTTCGCTTTCCCTAGTAACAAACCAACCGAGGACAAACCTGGCTTCTCTTTACAAGATGGGAGCTGCAGGAGTGTGGAGAACCCCGACGTGAGGAGACTGTGACCGCAGCCTCCGCCTTGCAGCACAGCAGTCCCTTTGCTCTTGGAACTTCCGCCCAGCCTGGTGGGAAGCTGACCCGAGCAGGGGGCAGGTGGGGTCCTGGGAGTGGGCTGCTGCCACCCCAGGGTCTTTCAGGTGTCCCTGCCCCTTACCTGTCTTCTGGGCTCTGTTTCAGCCTCTCACTGCCGCACCGGTCACACACAGGCCACGAGAAGGCCGTACCCTCATCCACAGCAGTCACCGTGCCTAGGCGAGGGAGAGCAGAGCCATTTCCGGGACCTGCCCTCAGCTTGTCTGTGCTCCTCAGGGCGCAGAGGGCAACAAGGGCCTCGGGTTTTCTTCTCACTTGTGAGTTTATATGAATGTGCCTAAGATTTTTATCATTTCCATGTATTGGACAACATTATAACAGTAAAAAGTAAGTTTTAAACTGCCCACATTGCTACCTGAATGTTTTCATCTGTGCCTGATCTCTCTAGTTTTTCTCAGATGCACACGTATTGGGAGTTTACAAGCAAATCACCAGTGCCATGTCCCATCCTCCTTTTAGGCTGCTATGTTCTATTAAGAATTGTTTAATCTGTCCTACTGATATCCCATCAAGGCCATGTGTCCTAGTTCCCCCAACCATTCTCCAAATTGGACATCTGAGTCTCAGAATTCCTTTGGCGGTTAAGCAGTGGTATCTTCCTGCTGAGGCCCTCTCTGTGCCCAGACCCCTTCCCTAGGATGGATTCCCAGAAGCAGCAGAGAGAGAAACGCCTCTTTTCCACAAGGTCTCTGAGACCCTCCTACCCTTGCAGAGTGTGTCTCAGGTCCTGCATGTGCATACCACTTTAAGTATCTGCCTCCTGAACAAGCACAAGGGAATTCCTTATCTTTGTTTCCACTTCTTTGATAAGGAAAAATAAATAGTATCTCTTATTCTGTGATTTCCCTGGTTTCCTACTTCTTTTACTCCCACATCTGTGATTTATTTTTTTCAACAAACAAACATGTATATAATGCTCTTTAGTGTGGGATACATGTGTAGCACTAAAAACATAAAGATGAATGCTGCGATCTAGATAAACAAATGAGTAAAAATACCATGAAATATGGGATAAAATGTTTGCAAAGGACATATCTGATAAAGGACACTAATATCCACAATCTATAAGAATAAAAGCATCATATGCAAATCGACAGAACAGCGAATGACCATCCGGGACCACACTATGACATCCACTGGAATCAGGCCAGCCAAGGCAGGTGTGATGCGATTGGTTGGGGGCTTGGCCATCTCCCCATGATCACCCTGCAGAGGGAGGCCCAGGCTACCCTGAGGTGATGCTGCACTTGATGGGTGGGGCCTCACTCTGCGGAGCCATCAAAGGGCTCTCGGACTGTGAGAGAGTGCAGGCCTGGCTGAGAGACCCCCACTCTCACACCCACTGTGCAGGAATCTCATGCACCGAGTCTCTAGTGTAAAATAAACTTTTAAAACTCAAGAGTAAGAACACAAACAACCTGATAAAGAAATGGGTCAAAGATCTGAACAGATGTCTCACCAAAGGAGATATACTGATGTCAAATAAGCATATGAAAGGATATCTAACATCTTATATCATTAGGGAAATGCAAATTAAAATAACTCAATGCCAAACTGCATCCCTATTAGAATAGCCCAAGTCCGGAATGCTGCACCACCAGAGGCTGGTGAGGACGGGGAGCAACAGAACCCTCTGTCACCGCTGGGGGAATGCGAAATGGCACAGCGACTTTGGGAGGTAGTTTGGTGGTTTCTTATAAAACTACATACACTCTCACCACACAATCCAGCAATCAGACTCCTTGATATTTACCTAAAGGAGCTGAAAGCTTAGTCCACGCAAGCGCCCAAATATAGATGTTTACAGCAGTTTTGGTCACAACTGGCAAAACTGGGAAGCAACAATGATATCCCTCAGGAGGTGAATGGATAAACAAACTGTGGCCCATCCAGACAATGGAATATTATTCATGCTAAAAATAAGCGATGAGGCCATGCAAAGACATGGAGGAAACTTAAGTGCATATTGCTTGGTTAAAGAAGCCAGTTTTAAAAGCTATGATTCTAATTATACATAGACATTCTGGAAAAAGCAAAACGATACAACAGTAAGAGGATGAGTGGCTGCCAAGTGTTAATGAGTGGGAGAAATGAACAGGTGGCGTGGAGAAGCTATTCTGCAGGATACCTTAATGATGGATACATGTCAGTGGAGCTATTCCGCAGGATACCTTAATGATGGATACATGTCATGCAGTTGACTATACCCAAATAAAGGACAGTACTAACACTGACCTTAATGTAAACTATGGCCTTGGGCGATTAGGATGTGTCCAACTGTAGCAATTGCACCATGCTGATGGGGGATGCTGATAGTGGCAGAGGCTCTGTATGTATATGTGTGTGGGAGGGAGAATAAGGGAAATCTCTGTACCTCCTGCTTACTTTTGCTATACACCTAACACTACCATAAAGTAAATGCTAAGTGAGAAATGGAATAGACATTTCAGAGGTGCAGAAGAGAGGCCCACCAAGCGGGCTTGAAGGTCAGGGAAGGCTTCATAAAAGAAGGGAACTGAGGTAGGGATGCAAGAGGGGGTGGGGCACAGGCCTGCACTGCTTTCTGCACAGGATCTGCATTTCCAAACAGGCATAAAGGAAAGGCAGGTCAAGTGGCTGTAGAGGTAACAGACTATGATTACTCAGGGTCTTGCTGAGGATTTTATTTTTTAAAAATATATTTTTAGTAATATCAGAGGGAGAGAGAGATAGAAATATCAATGATGAGGGAGAATCATTGATTGTTGCTTCCTGCAAGCCCCCCACCGGGGACCAGGAATTGAACCATGACATCTTAGTTCATAGGTTGACACTCAAATGCTGAGCCACTCTGGCCAGGCTTGCTGGGGCTTTTAGACTAGACGGTGAAAGGATGAGAAGCCAGTGAGGAATTTTAGACCAAGACTGAGATGGTCTAATTTTCCTGGAGTGTGCAGCTTTGTAGATATTCCATTAATCACAAATCATCCTATAGAAAGTGAAATGAGACATTGGAATAACAGGAAGACAGAACCTGCATTTCCAGCCACTATTCCACTCCCTGTAGTGGGGAAGACTTGCATTCCCACTAGAACAAATATTAGAAGAAAATTCCAGTGTAGTGGGCAAAACAGATTGATGAGAACTAAGCAGGTTTGATTTATTAAAATATATTCATGTGATACATACTTGAATGACTTTCTAAAAATGAAAATAACACATTTTGATTTTGAAAAAGCTTCCCAGCTAATTTCATTGTCCTTGCAAATCTAATGAATATCACGTTAAAGGGACAGAAATCACAGTCAATAAGAGCTTATAACATAGCCAAAAAGGAGGGTCGACTAATTCACAACAGACAAAGGTGTGAGGCAAAGGGAGTGGCTCTCTCCCCAGGCCCCGGGCCCAGCACAGAGCCTGGCTCAAGGCAGTAGCTGGTGTCTGCTAAACGTATTAATAAAAAGGAGACTGCTGAGTTCAACACTCCTTTTGATCCCAGGCTATCTTTGGGTGTTAACAGCATTTATATTCACATGGAATTAGGTTACTTCCATCCATAAGAACAAGAGTTGAGGAAATGTATTTCATTTGGGATCTGCACACCACTGGAAATCCCTTCTGCAGCCATAAATGAATTCCAAGGGATACCTAGGAAGTGTATTAACTTGTTAGCATCTAGAAAATTCACTTAAGTGAGCATCAGGAAAAAAACAATTTTTGTTAGAGTTTGTAAGTGTGATGCCACACACATTACTTGACTGCAGGTTGCTATTAAAAACCTTTACTTTTTTTTTTTTACTGAACTCTCTTAGAATTAGGTTTGGGGAAGGTATATCACATATTTATTAAAACATCTTTTTTAAAAAGTCCTTTAAAAAGGTCCTATTGGAAGTGCTTCAACGCTTTTATCCTTTTGGGGCACACAACAACTACGTGCTCTGGACAGTCTAGGTTTTCCTGGCACTGTAAGCCTGGTTTAAAATTTTCTTCAGATACTCTGAACTCTGGGACACTACTCCCACCTTTTTGATAGAAAGAAGTTGGAGCTCAGACATTTTTCTTCTAGTTAAAGGCCGAAGCCAAGACTTTATCACCACTTTCCAAGGAGACACAGTGTGTGCTTGCTGCAACCATTCCGACCATGGCAAGTAAGAGTATTATGCACTAACAAGCAATGAATGTATACACAAGTGGTGAGCAATACAAAGAAGATAAAACCAATGATGCAAATTTTTTTCACCCCAGAAAATAAACTGGAAGGAAGTGCCTGAATACTCTGGGAGCTGGTGTTTGGGGAGTGTTAACAAGTGAAGTGAGGTGAAGAGGAGCGGAGTAGTGAGGAGAGGAGAGGAGAGGAGAGGAGAGGAGAGGAGAACAGAGGAGTGAAGAGGAGAAGTGAGCAGAGGAAAAGAGAGCAGAGGAGTGAAAAGGGGCAGAGAGGAGTGAAGCGGAGAGAAATGAAGAGTTGAGTGATGTGAAAGGTACAGTTAAGAATTTACAACAAGAGAGAACCAAGATGGTGGCATAAGATATACATCTGTATGTACTGCCTCTCACAACCACAACAAAACTACAACTAAAAGAAAAACAACTATCCCCCAGAACCATGGGAAAGCTGGCGGAGTAAAAGTTCTACAACTAGAAGGAAAGAAAAAAGTGCATTGAGACCTGGTAGGACGTGCACAGGCTCAGAAAGGCAGAGGTATGGAGATGCACGCAAACTGAGGTGGTGTGCTCCTTTTTTTTTTCAATTGGGAGGGAGTTACAAGTGCCCAGCTGCTCTGAACTCAAGTTTCCAGAGAGATTCTGGGGACCTAGACTAATACAGGGAGAAACTGGACGGTTGGCCATCTGATTGGAGAGTGTGGCCTTCTCCCAGAGGGCACATAGGAATCATTATTTACTGTGCTGGGTACAGGATGCGGGGTAATGGAACAGAGCACCGCAAAGAGGATAGACTGGAAGCCATAGCTGTTTGCCATGCCCTAGCCTAGTGATTCCCTGAGACCCCGCCCTGCCCAATTTACAAACACACGGAGCTGTGTGCAGCAGCTTATGCATATGAATGGCCTGCCCTCTAGCAGCTTAACCTAACAAACTGCAACTGGGTCAGACAACTCCAAAACTTCCAAACTCCAAGCAAAGAGGAGAAATCTGCAGATCTCCCTGTAGCTCCTGCTGGATGGCCTCAGACAGTAGCTGACTTGCACCTCCTTGGAGATCCAGAAACCCGTGTACTAGAGGTCAGTGTGAAGGACACCAGATTTCAACTCCTCACATACATAAGTGACAAACTCAAGAGGCAAACTTGGTGAGCATCAAAACCCTACTGAAGCAAGTTTTGCCTCATAGGGGTGTCCCCAGCACAGCAGTTCTTCTACAAACAGCCGAGAAACTTAGTAAGACATTCAAGGATCTTAATGAGAATGCCAAAAAAATAGAAAAGGACCAGTCAGAAATTAAGCATGCACTGTCTGAAATAAAGAATAATATACAGAAATCCAAAATTAGACTAGAGGACCCCAAGAATCAAACCAAAGATTTGAAATATGAGGAAGCAAGAAACATCCAACCTGAAAAACAAAAAGAAAAAAGAGTCCAAAATGTGAAGATAGTATAAGGAGCCTCTGGGACAACTTCAAGCATACCAACATTAGAATTATGGGAGTGCTAGAAGAAAATAGAGAGCAAGATACTGAAAACCTATTTGAAGAAATAATGACAGGAAACTTCCACCACCTAGTGAAAGAAATGGACTACAAGTCCAGGAAGTGCACAGAACCCCAAACAAAAGGAATCCAAAGAGAACCACACCAAGACACATCATAATTAAAATACCAAGAACAAAAGACAAAGGGAGAATCTTGAAAGCAGCAAGAGAAAAACAGTTAGTTGCCTACAAGGGAGTACTCAAACTCATTAGTCAACAGGGCGGCAAACGATAGCTTGCGATCTGTATGTGGCTCGGAAGCCACAGTTTGTTGAGCACTATCATAGTTAATGGTGAGAAAATAGATATTTTATACTTAAGATTAGGAACAGAGCAAGAAAGTCCCTTACCTCTACTTGTATTAAAAATAGTACTTGAAGTACTAGCTAATAGAGTAGGACAAAAAAAAAGAAAAGAAATAAAAGGTGTAAAGATTGGGGAGGAAAAATAAACTGTCCTTGTGTTCACATGACATAGTTTTCTATGTTAACTATCCCAAAGAATCAGTAACAAAAAATATTAAAACTACAAAATAATTTTAGTATGATTGTAGGTACAAGGTTAAAATACAAAAGTAAATTGCTTTCCTATATATTAGCAATGAACAAATGGAATTTGAAATAACAAACACATCATCATTTACATGAATGCTAAAATAAATAAGATACTTAGGTATAACTATAACAAAATATCTATATGATCCATATGAGAAAAACTACAGAACTATGCTAAAAGAACTAAGAGATTTGAGGAGAAACTAAGATGGTGGCATATGTAAATATCTAAATTTCTGCCTCGCACAACAATTTCAAAACTACAACTAAAAGACAGAAAGGACATCATCCAGAACCACAGGAAACTTGGCAGAGTGGAAATTTTACAACTAGAAGGAAAAAGGGGCTCACGGAGACTCAGAGGAGCTGCAAAAAGCTGAGGTACGAAGACATGCGTGTGGAGAGAGTGGGCGGAAGAGTGCCTGGCTGGCTTCCTCTGGCAAGAGGGAGTTGGAGACTCCCAACTGCACTGAACCCCTTATCCTACGGCATTAAACCCCAGGTCCAGGCGAGACTCATACAAGGGGAGTCTGGACTGTGAAAAGGGAGGAGTGCACGGAAATTTAGGGATCTGTGAAAGGGCAGAGGTTTGGGGGTGCGCAGAAGATGGACTGGTGATTGTGCCACTGGCTTTCTCTAATGGGCAAGAGACAGAGCCTCCCAACTGCACTACTTCTAACTGCACTGAACCCCCGTTTTGGGCAAGACCCTGAGGACCCAGACTCATATAGGTGCTGGAGCACAGGGGAGCTGGAAAGGCAGAGGTCTAGAGGCACATGTGCGCGTGCGCCCAGAGAGGCTGTAATGATTAACGAGAGACACTTGAGACCCAGGGGCCGTGTAGGGCAGGGGTGACTGGAAGCCAAGGTGGTCTGCTTAGCCCTGAGACTCCACCCCATCCAAACTCAACAGAGAGGCTTTTGCAGTTTTGCAAGTCTTATTTCATAAGGCTGATTCCAATATAGAAGTTCTCCTGGCATAGTAAAAATTGGGAGACAAAGGAACAGATAACAAACAAAAGAAATTGAGGAAAATGAACAATTGGATATAGAGTTCAAATCCACAGTTATAAGGTTTTTCAAGAATTTCATAGAAAAGATGTATAAATTTAGCGAAAGCCAAGAGCAGATGAAAAAGGACCAACTACACTGACTAAAACAAAAAAATATACAGAGACCCAGCAGCAGACTAGAGGAAGGCAAGAATCAAGTCAAAAATTTGAAATATAAAGAAGCAGAAAACACTTAACTGGAAAAGCAATTAGAAAAAAGAATCCAAAAATGTGAAGATAGTGTAAGAAGCCTCTGGGACAACTTCAAGTATACCAACATCAGAATTATGGAGGTGCCAGAAGAAGAGAGAGAGCAAGATACTGAAAACCTATTTGAAGAAATAATGACTGAAAACTTCCCACATCTGGCAAAAGAAATAGACTTACAAGTCCAGGAAGCACACAGAATCCCAAATAAATGGAATCCAAAGAAGACTACACCAAGGCATTTCATAATTAAAATACCAAGAGCAAAAGACAAAGAGAAAATATTAAAAGCAGTAAGAGAAAAACAGTTAATTACCTACAAGGGAGCACCCATATGATTGTTAGTTGATTTCTCAACAGAAACTATGCAGGCCAGATGGGAGAGGCAAGAAATATTCAAAGCAATGAATACTCTACCCTGCAAAGCTATCATTCAGAATTGAAGAGCAGATAAAGAGCTTCACAGATAAGAAAAAGCTAAAGGAGTTCATCACCACCAAACCAGTATTATATGAAATGCTGAAAGGTACTCTTTAAGAAGAGGAAGAAGAAAAAGGTAAAGATAAAAATTATGAACAATAAATATATATCTATCAACAAGTGAATTAAAATTAGGTGAGTTAAAAAAAATCTGATGAACAAAATAAACTGGTGAATATAATAGAATCAGGAGCATAGAAAGGGAGTGGACTGACAATTCTCAGGGGGAAAGGGGTGAGTGGGGTGCAGGGAGAGACTGACCAAAAATCATACATCTATGGATGAGGTCAATGTGGGGGGAGGTAAGGGTAGAGGGAGGGGTTGGAGCTGGGTGGATGGGAGCTATGGGCGGGGGGGGGGGGGGGAGAAAAGAAAACAAATATAATAATGTATTAAATAAAAAAAACAAGAAATCTAAAGTTAATAAATATTCCATACTCAGATTCAAGACCATCCCACTTAAAATTCCAGCATATTATTCTGTAGATACCAACAAACTGATTTTAAAGTTGATATGGAAGGCACCTAGAATTGCCACATTGCACTTCATTGAAGAGTACTACCATTGCTGTTTGGTCATCTAAGCCAGAATCTTAGGGGTCATTACACATGTTCTTTCCTCCGCATATGCCTTGTTCCCTTTGTACCAAATTCATTATCTAGCCTGCCAATCCCTCTTAATGAAGTCTACTCCTGGATTTACTCACCCTTGAAAGCAGTGGTTCTCAACCTTCCTAATGCTGTGATCCTTTAATACAGTACTTCATGTTGTGGGAACCCCCATCATAAAATTATTTTTGTTGCTACTTCATAAAGTACAACATGGAATTTGAAATAAAAAACATGGAAAGGAGAGGAATGAAGCGAAGAGAAGTGAGGAATTGAATGATGTGAAAGGTACAGTTAAGAATTTACAAGAGAGAACTAAAATGGTGGCATAAGATATACATCTGTTGCTACTGTTATGAATCGTCATGCAAATATCTGTGTTTTCCGATGATCTTAGGTGAACTTTTATTAGTGGAACCCACAGGTTGAGAGCCACTGCTGCAGAGCTGAAAATAATTTTATGGTTGGGGGTCACCACAACATGAGATACTGTATTAAAGGGTCATGGCATTAGGAAAGTTGAGAACCATTGCTTTAGACTGTGCTCGCCCTGTTACTGGCTGCTATTCCAGGCCCAGCCCCTCCTCTGCTCTGCAGAGATGGAAATTGGACTATGCTGTCTCTCTGGGAGGTCCTGACAGTGAAGCCCACTCGCCTGCTTTGTCGCAGGTCACTCCCTCTATGCAGGTGCCTTTTGGCCTCCTTCCCTACTCCGGAGCTTACCAACTCTATCCTTCCAGCAGCCTTTGTAAGACATGCTTTTTCCCCACCAGATATTCTTCCCGACCTTCCACTTCACCTCATTAGCTCCGTCCTGCCCTTGGAGACTTCAGTGACCGCCCTGACCAGGGGAGGTGCCGTGGAGCAGCCCTGGACCACGGGGATGCTAAGGCTCTGTATCTGGTGGTGTGCATATCTGAATGATGTCCTTCTATACAGACTATGCCTTGGGAAACGAGAACTTCTTCTGATGTTGATCCTTGTGTATCCATTGTCTGGAACACCAGGTACTCAATAACTACTTGTTGACAAGTGTGATATTTAAGGAAATAGAAATACTGCTTCCAATAAGATCAACTACCCACCTTGAACACTGCAAATGCAGTTCACCTGAGTGACGGAATCCAGGCCATCAAGCCTCACAGGGCTCGGGAGCTCACAGGAGTGAATGCCCGAGGCCACATCCAAAATGGGCTTTGGGAGCAAGAGGACAGTTCGTTCACCACAAACAATCCGACCTGTTAAGAAACACATTTCAGACTGAACCATTTCCTCTAATTACTGAAAAGAAAAGGGAGTCCTGCCAGGAACGGCAGTGTTCTTTGCTAGATTCCTACGAGCTGTGTGGACATGGAGCACAACTGTGGGTTCCATCCTTTGTGCCCAATGACATGCACTGTGCAGAAAGGAAGCCCAAAGCTGCCAGTGTGCTAATTTGAAAATGCACACAAATACTACATTCATTTTCAATGCAAAAGGTGAATTTTATGGTATGAAAATTATACCTCAAGAAAATAAAGAAAATACATATACAATTGATGTAGGCTCCTACTTTGATTCCTCAACTAAGTGTACATGTTTACCATTTGTAGCTTTTCATTTATTTTAAAAAATGTTGTCTCAGGCAATGGCTTAAAGTGGCTCTTGCCACCTGAAAAACTTGCCACCAACAGACAGTCCTAGTGACCACTGACACCTCTGACAGGTTTTGTCCGTAGTGCAAGGAGCTCTGCTTCTGTCCAGGCAGGAATGGCATGGTCAGTGAGAGCCTGGGTGGCACCAGGGGCCTCTGCACGCCACATACTTTTTCTGCGGTGAGTTTAGTAGTGGCTCAGCAGTTCCAGAGCAGGACCTAGAAGCCCCAAAGCCAAGGTCTGGAATCTGTACATCACTGGCTCACAGCTGTGAGGAAGAAAGCATACCCTGGTCTCGGAGAGCATCTCTGAAGAAGAAGCTGTGAGGGGCAGCATTAGCGAGTTCTTCGAGGACTTCCTGGCCCAGCACACACGAGGAGGTCACACAGACCGGCAGCGTTTTGGGGAAGCCAGAGTGATTTTCATCTTGCACTTGCAGGGTGACGTCAGTCACCATCAGCCAAATCTCCCTTTGCTCCAGAAGTAGCAAACTTCTTAGCTACGAGATACAGTCAAGACTGTGAACTTGATAGCTACTCTGACATCAAAATAACTTTTAAAGCATTGTTAGATGACTGTTCTTTAATAAACATCATTTATATTAACACTAGAGGTCCAGTGCATGATATTTGTGCATATGTCGATTCCCTAGGCCTGGCTGGCTATCAGGGCCTATCTGTGGGGTGACCAGTGGAGTGATCAGGGGGCCCCTGCTGGCACCTGTCTTGATTGACCTGGTGCTGCCCGCTTGCTGGCCCCACCTCCCACCGCCAATCAGGATCTGTGGGCTGGAGGCAGCTTCTGTGTTGAGTATCTGCTCTCTGATGGTCAGTGCCTGTCATAGCGACCGTCGTTCTATTGTTAAGGCCTATTTGCATATTAGGCTTTTATTATATAGGATTATTACATGTTTACATTAACATCACTTCAATACATATTTAAAAACATACAAGACTCTTCATGTCCTGGTCACTAGCCCCCTTGACATGGCTGTGCCCTGTGAGCCCCAAGCTCACACCTATTAACGGGCTCCTTCAGTCTGGTACCATCTGCCCTTCCCTGGCACTGCTCTCCTTGTCCTCTAACCTGCTCAGAAAGAGCTTGTTGTGCTTTACCTCCTGATCCCATGTTTGGGTACCTATGATGCTAATTACCACACTGTCTTACATTAAGTACATATATGTTCTCCTGTCTTGCTACATATATGTTTCCTAGTGGGTAGGAAATGTCATAGAACTGAATGATTATAACCCCACTGCTAAATTAATATGTTGAAGTCCTAACCCCCAATATAATGGTAGTGGAAGGCGATGCCTTTGGGAGGTAGTTAGGTCATAAGGGTGGAGCCCTCGTAATGGGATAAGTACCCTTACAAGAAGACAGGAGAGAGCAGCTTCCTTTCTGCTCCCGACATTGTGAAGAGACAGGAGACGTCCTTTGTGAACTGAGAGGAGAACCCTCACCCAGAACCTAGCCATGAGGGCACTGTGACCTCAGGCTTCCACACTCCAGAACGGTGAGGAATATGTCTGCTGTTTAAGCCGCACACTCTACAGCATTTGTTACAGAAGCCCAAGCTGAGAAAGATAGAACTACATCTTATTTGCTCTCAGGTTTTGGTATAAAGCAGGTCTCAGATATTTGTTTTTATTTTTCTCTTTTTTCTTTCTTCTTTCCTTTCTTTATTCCTTTTCCTTTTTATTTTTAAATCTGCAAAAGTTATTACACCTTTTCAAGTTTATGATAATAGCATTCTGTCCTTTCTTCTTGATCAGTTTAGGGTTCACTAGATGCAAATGGGGTCAAAGGTTTGGTGTGGTGGACCCTGGTGCTCTGTGGGGCTGGGCCAGGGAACCTGCTGGTGTGAGGTCCCGTTGGCTTTGCTGGTGTGGATGATGGGATAAGGATGAGGAGTCCACATGGCTGGTTGACCAGACCGGGCAGCTCACATGGTTGGGAGGCTGATTATTTACAGGAAATTAGAGAAAGTTAAATTGAACAAAATGAGAGCCAGGTTTCTCACTGCTGAATAAATAGAAAATAGGAAACCCTAGAGTCAATTCTGAGGTAAAGTTCTAGAGTTGGAGGTGCTGGTGTAAAATCAGGATAGAGAGAGATGAATAGGTAGAAGGAAATAGATTTGGACTTATATGAATGTGTGCATGAGTTTATTCATACATATTTCCTTGCTCTGTCCATTGGGAGAGCCAATGATAGCCCAGCAACAATGAGCCCACCGAGTGTTGTGACTTCTAAATGCCGTTCTCAAACAAAACAAAACAAAACAAACAAACAAACAAACAAACAAACATTCTCCTTTAAAAATCAACCACGGCTGATTTCAAAGCAGAGAAAATCAGTCTGAAACACCTTATTGTGTCAGAAAATAAGGAAGTACTCAAAGAATGATTCAAGCATCATAGGAGCCAGCTTGACTCTGGAAAAATCTGGACATGAAAATAAACTATAGTAACAGATTATGAAACTGAATCCACTGGTCCATACTGATATACATAAGTAAATACGTGAATCAGGGAAATGAAAAGATTTATATCCACATGCCAATATTTTAATGTAGAAGGAATGTTGGAATTAGAAAATTACAATTTGGCCACTATCAGAGTAATAATCAAGGCATGAATCATAGGGATGTTAAAATGAATGGATAAAAGTTTAATAAGAAGTAGGATATTTACATAGTCTCAATGTGTCCTCCTATAAAATATTTGTTAGAGAGTTACTAAATAATTACTATGAAATATTTTAGTTAACTTTATAGTGGAGAAACCTGGAAAATAATATCTCAATTGATAAAATATCACAGCACTGGGACAAGTCTACTGTGTGCCTCCTGACATGAATAAAACATTTTCATGTTGTATTCCATTTAAAATGTATAATCTGAATCTATTCATGAGATAACAAAAAGAAAATAGAAATGGACATTTAATTAGGTAACTGGCCTCTATTCTTCAAATTTATCAAGGTCAAGAGTCATGACAAGTAAGTGCACAGAGTTAGCTTTATAGGAACAACTGGCAAAGTCACATTTTAAAAAATGGTATATATGTCAGGAAGGGCAAACATTTTTTGTTGTTGTTAATTCTCAATCTGAGGACATTTTCCCCACTGAATTTCTTTTTTTTGTGAGAGAGAGAATGAAAGAGAAGAAAGGACAAGGGGAGTAGGAGAGAGAGAAACATTGATGTGAGAGAGACATAATTAGCTGTATCCCTCATTACAATAACTGGACAGGAAATCGAACCTACTAGGAATTGAACCCTCGATGCTTCACCACTGCACAGGCAGATGCTCTAACCACTTAGAATATGGTCCAGGGCCAAAGATTTCTTTTCTATGAGATTATTTGCCATGGCTGAGTAGCTCAGTTGGTTATAGCATTGTCCCGATATGCCAAGGTTGTGAGTTTGATCCCTGGTCAGGGCACATACAAGAATCAACCAATGAATGCATAAGTAGGTGGAACAACAAGTTGATGTCTCTCTCTTTCATAAAAAAAATATATATATATATGAAGCTAAGAGTTTTAAATATTCTCTGTAAATAGTTTGGATTTGGCTTCTTGTCTTTTTTCAATCTCTTGATTGAACCAAAATGGTCTAATTTCCTTTGAAATTAATTATCAAATCATCTTTACCATTGAGTTTTGAACAAAGTTAGTAACAATAATATCCTCTGAAAAAGAAAAAAAAAACCTACCCAAATTAATTCATCATAGTACTATCAATCTTATTGCTAAAATTTTATTAAAAACAGATCTCTTCTACACAAAAAATACTCTATTATTTTTTGACAAAGTTACAGAAGTCAATGGAGGAAGAATATCCTATCAACAAATAACACTGAAATGAGTGGACATCCACTGGCAAAAAAATGAAACTTGACTTAAACCACTCACCTTATACAAAGAGGGAAGACTTTAAGAAAGAGAGAAACTGCTATATAGTCATAGTAGGGGACATTGACACCCCACTGACACCACTGTATAGATCTTACAGACTTAAAAAAAAGCAACAAGGAAACAGTGACCCTAAATGACACACTAGATCAGATAAATTTAATTGGTATTTACAGAACATTTCATCCCTAAGTGCAGAATATACATTCTTGTCAAGTGCACATGGATCATTTTCAAAGATGGGCCACATGTTAGAACACAAAATAAGTGTAAACAAATTCAAGAAGATTGAAATATCAAACATATTCTTGAATCACATGAAACTAGAAATCAGCTACAGTAAAATACCCTCAACACATTTTAACACCTGGAGACTAAACAGCATGTTATTAAACAATGAATGGATTACCAATGAGATCAAGGAAGAAATAAACTTCCTGGAAATAAATAAAAATGAACACACAACAACCCCAAATCTCTGGGACACAGCAAAAGCAGTCTTGAGAGGGAAGTTCATAGTATTATAGGCCGGCCTCAAGAAATTAGAAAAAGCTCAAATAAACAATTTACCCTTCAACTAATTCTAAAAGAATTAGAATGAGAACAAGAAAACCCAGAGTAAGTATAAGGAAGGAAAAAAAATAAAGATCAGAGTGGAAATAAATTACATAGATGTTAAAAAACAATAAAAAAAATCAATGAAACCAAGAGCTGTTTTTTTTTTTAAAGGTAAACAAGATTGATGACCATTAGCCAGACTTATCAGGAAACAAAGAGAAAGGACCCAAATTAATAAAATCAGAAATGAAAGAGGCAAAGTAACTACTAACATCACAGAAATACAAAGGATTGTAAGAAAACCCTTTGAACTATATGCCAACAAGCTAGACAACCTAGGGGAAATGGACAAATCCCTAGAAATAGATGATGTTCCCAAACTCAATCGGGGAATCAGAAAATATAAATAGGCTGATAACAACTAATGCAATTGAAGCAGCAATTAAAAGGATTGCCAGCAAACAGAACTCCTGGACAGGATGGCTCCACAGGCAAGTTTTACCAAACATTCAAAGAATTAATACCTATTATTTTCAAACTATTCCAAAAAATTCAAGAGGAAGGAACACTTCCAAGCTCTTTTTACGAGGTCAACATTATCCTAATTCCAAAACCAGATAAAGACTACAAAGAAAGAAAATTGTAGTCCAATATTACTGATGAATATAGACACTAAAATCCTCAACAAAATATTAACAAATCAGATATGCAATACATTAATAAAAATCACACACCATGAGTATGGTGTGGGATTTATCCCAAGGATGTAATATTTGGAATATTGGTTCAATATTTGCAAATCAATACATCACATAAACAAAATAAAGGATAAAAATCATATGATCATATAAATAGACCTAAAAAAAGCATTTGACAAAATCCAGCATTCATTTATGGTAAAAATGCTCAGCAAAGTGGGAATAGAGGGATCACATCTCAACATAAGAAAGGCCATATATGAAAAATCTACAGCCAACATCACACACAATGGGGAAAAACTAAAAGTGTTGTCCTTAATATCAGGAACAAGACAGTGATGTCTGCTCTTATTCAGCATAGTTTTGAAGTCCTAACCACAGTGACCAGACAAGAAGAAATAAAAGGCATACGACTTATTTTCTTTATTATTTTTTTAAGTCTTTATTGTTGAGAGTACTACAGATGTCCCTTGCTTTCCCCCATTGTCTCTGTCAACCTGGTTCCCATCCTGCCCTAGACCTTCACCACCCTATTGTCTGTGTCCATAGGAAATGCATATATGCATATAAGATCTGTGCTTAATCTCTTTCTGCAGCCACTTTACCCCTTTGCTCTGAGATTCATCAGTCTGTTTCATGATAAAGGGTTAATTTCCTAAATATAAAAAGAACTCACCGAACTCAACACCAGGAAGACAAACAATCCAATTAAGAAATGGGCAAAGGACATGAATCTTAGATACTTATCCAAAGAAGACACATATACAGATGACCAAGAGATAAAAGAAAAATGCTCAAGGCCATTAATCATTAGAAAGATGCCAATATAAACTACAATGAGGTATCTTCCTACACCTGTCAGAATGGCTACAATCAATAAATCAATTAACAAGTGCTGATGAAGTTGTGGAGAAAAGGAAACCCTAGTACACTGCTGGTGGAAACGCAGATTGGTGCAGCTACTATGTAAAACAGTATAAAGATTCTTCAAAAAATTAAAAATTGAGCTGCCATTTGATCCAGTGATCCCACTTCTGGTAATATATCCTAAAAATCCCGAAATACCGATCAGAAAGAACATATGCACCCCTATGTTCATAGCAGTGTTATTTATAATAGTTAAGATCTGGAAACTGGACAAGAATCCAAGATGGCGGCAGAGGTAAACGCCTATACTGCTGCCTCGCACAACAATTTCAAAACTACAACTAAAAGACAGAACGGAGATTATCCAGAACCACAGGAAAGCTGGCCGAGTATAAGTTCTACAACTAGAAGGAAAGAGAGGGGCTCACAGAAACCCAGAGGAGCTGCAAAAAGCTGAGGTACAGAGACGCGCGTGCTGAGAGAGCGGGTGCCTGAGTACCTGGCTGGCTTTCTCTGGCGGGAGAGAAACGGAGACTCCCAACGGCATTGAACCCCTTATCCTACGAGACTAAACCCCAGATCCAGCCGAAACTCATACGGGGGGAGTTTGGACTGTGAAAAGGGAGAAGTGCACGGAAATTTAGGGGAGCCGCAAAAGATAGGAGGTCTGGTTGCGCACGGCGCTGCGCGGAGGACAGATTGCTGATTGTGCTGCTGGCTTTCGCGACTGGGCAGGAGACAGACCCTCCCAACTGTGCCACTTCTGAGTCCATTGGGCCCCTGTTTTGGGTGAAACACTGGAGATCTAGACTCGTGTGGTCCTGGTGCACAAGGGAGCCGGAAAAGCAGTCGTCTAGAGGCACTGCGGGCGTGCGCGCACAAGGACCGCTCCAGCGATTACCCAGTCACGTGAGACTCCGGGGCCGTGGAGGGCGGGGCCGACTGGAAGGCAAGGCGGTCCCTTAAGCCCTGAGACTTCACCCATCCCAAGCTCAACAGAGGCTTCTGGGGTTTTGCAAGTACAGAAGTTTCCCCGACATAGTGAAAATGCCAAGACAAGGGAAGGGATCACAAACAAAAGAAATGGAGGAAAAAAAACAACTGGATATAGAGTTCAAAACCATGCTTATAAGGTTTTTCAAGAATATGCTAGAAAAGATGGATAAGTTTATCAAGTCCCAAGAAGAGATGCAAAAGGACCAACTAGAGATGCTAGAGATGATGCATAAATTTAGTGAGTCCAAGAGGAGATGAAAAAGGAACAACTAGAGACACTGACTGAAATAAAAAATATTATACAGAGTCCTAACAGCAGACTAGAGAAAGGCAAGAATCAAGTCAAAAATTTGAAATATTAAGAAACAGAAAACACTCAACTGGAAAAGCAAGAAGAGAAAAGAATCCAAAAATGTGAATATAATGTAAGGAGACTCTGGGACAGCTTCAAGTGTACCAACATCAGAATTGTGGGGGTGCCAGAGGAAGAGAGAGCAAGATACTGAAAATCTATTTAAAGAAATAATGACTGAAAACTTCGCACATCTGGTAAAAGAAATGGACTTACAAGTCGAGGAAGCACACAGAATCCTATATAAAAGGAATCCAAACAGGACCACACCAAGACACATCATAATTAAAATGCCAAGAGCAAAAGACAAAGAGAGAACATTAAAAGCAGCAAGAGAAAAACAGTTTATTACCTACAAGGGAGCACCCATACGATTGTCAACTGATTTCTCAACAGAAACGATGCAGGCCAGACGGGAGTGGCAAGAAATATTCAATGTGATGAATAGCAAGAACCTACAACCAAGAATAATCTATCCAGCAAAGCTAACATTCAGAATTGAAGGGCAGATAAAGAGCTTCACAGATAAGAAAAAGCTAAAGGAGTTCATCAACTCCAAACCAGTATTATATGAAATGCT
>PVJN01004230.1:0-14642 GCA_004026805.1 Lasiurus borealis | reverse complement strand
AGAGCACAGAAAGGGAGTGGACTGATAATTCTCAGGGCGAAAGGGGTGAGGGGTGTGCAGGGAGAGACTGGACAAAAATCATACACCTATGGATGAGCTCAATGGGAGGGAGCGAAGGGCAGAGGGAGGGGTGGGAGCTGGGTGGAGGGGTGCTATGGAGTGGAAAAAAGAGAAACAAATGTAATAATCTGAATAATAAAGATTTAATTATAAAAATAAAAATAAAATAAAATAAAATAAAATAAAAATAAAATAAAATTATTCAAAAATTACAAAAAAAAAAAAAAAAGATCTGGAAACAGCCCAAGTGCCCATCAGTAGATGAGTGGATAAAAAAGCTGTGGTGCATTTACACAATGGTATACTATATGCTGTAAAAAAAAAAAGGATCTCTTATCCTTTGAGACAGTACGGAGGATGTGGAGATTATTACGATAATCGAAATAAGGCAATCAGAGAAAGACAAATATCCTCATTTATATGTGGAATCTGATGAACAAAATAAATTGATGAACAAAATGGAACCAGAGGCATGGAATCTTGTACCAGACTGACAAATGTCAGAGAGAAGGGAGGGGGAGAGAAAGATAATAGAAGGTGATAGGATTAGTTAAACAATATATATGCATAGCCCATGGACACAGATAACAGTCTGGGGAAAGTGTGGGGTAGGGTAGGGATTGAGTGGAGGGGGGCAAAAAGGGAGAAATGGTGGACATCTATAATACCAACAACAATTAAAAAATACTAAAAAGGACGGGGGCAAATTTGGACACGGGGAAGAACCTGTGATGACACGTAGGATGAAGATGGCATGTGAGTGGAGTGGTACATCAATAAGCCCAGGAAGGCCAAGGATTGCCAGCAAATAGCAGATGCTGGGAGAGAAAAGAAAGGAAGCTCCCTTTGAGCCGCCAGAGCCTTAATTTCAGACTTCTGGTCTCCTGAAGCATGAGACAATATATTTCTGTTGTATTTTATTATTATTTTTAATCTTCACCCAAAGGTTTGTTTCTACTGGTTTTAGAGAGAGAGGAAGAGGGGAGGAGGGAAGAGAAAAAGGGAGGGAAAGAGAGAGAAACATCGATATGAGAGATAAACATTGATTGAGAAACACTGATTGGTTGCCTCCTGTATGCACCCAGACCAGTGATCGAACCCACAACCCAGGTATGTGCCCTTACTAGGAATCAAACCTACAACTCCTTGGTGCACGAGGTGATGCTCAAATCAACTGAGCCACCTGGCTAGGGCTTATTGGTTTAAATTTATGGATTTTAGAGAGCTGAGAAAGGAGAGAGGGAGAGAGGGAGGGAGAGAAACACTGATTTGTTGTTACAATTATTTATGCATTCGTTGATCCTTATATGTGTCTTGACCAGGGATCGAACTCACAGCCTTAGTGTATTGGGATGACACTAATCAACTGAGCTACTTGACCAAGGTTCTGTTATGTTAAGCCATCTAGTTTTTGGCCTAGGAAACTAATACCAATATACGTATAGGGGTAGGCAAAAGTGGCTTATAGCTATGAGTCGATGAAACACAGAATTTATTCTTTATAATCACTTACTAATTAATGTATTATTTATTTGTATTATAAATGTAAGCCTACTTTTACCCATCCCTGTACACTGCATGTTTCTATGTGTGTAACCATAATAAAATAACAAAATTATAATGATGAGAACAGATTAGTGGTTGCCTGATGTCTGGGCATGGGGAACAGGATGGGTGTGGCTATAATGGGAACATGAGGGAGTCTGTAGTACAGCTGAGTATATTGATTGTGGTGGAGATTATGCAAGGCTACACATATGACAAAACTGCATGAAAGTATGCATACATGTACATACACATGTGGACACATGTATGACGGTTGAGATCTGAACCAGTTCTATGGATTGTGCTAGTGTCAATTTCTTGGTTTTGATACTGTACTGTGGTTACTGCAGGTATGGGATGATGGCATGAGGGTACATGCAATCTACTGTGAATCTATAATTACTGTGAATCTGAATATTTTGAATATTCAAAACAAAAGTTAAATATAAAAAAATACCTTTCGTTTTCCTGAGTTAATCATTAGCATAGTGTTACTACAACCGAGTCTCCTTTGACAGCTCAGGTGTCGCAGCGACTCACTGTGCAATGCCACTGCGCATGTGTCGGCTTAGCCATGTAGTGGGCCCAGGACTTGGCATTTCAATTCCTCTCCACGGAATTGGTTTTGGTGATTCACTTTCCCACAAAAGCAAAGACAGAGGCATAAAGAAGGTCAGTGAAATGAGGAAGTACACTGCTCCGTTGGGTTCTGGGGCCTTGAATGTTTCCAAAGGACCATCAATCCCTCGGTTCACATCCACTGCAAGGCATGCTTGCAGGCAGGCTGTATTTGAGCCAACGAAGCCTATTTCTTGGCAGAAAACTGGAACAGGAGGGACCAGATGGTCTGCAGTGTCTCTCTCTGCTCTAGAGCTCCCAGTGGGATGTGCGGGTGAGATCTGGTGGTGGTGTGAGCATCTAACATCTGCTTTCTTTACCATCCACTTCTGGTCTCAGCTGCAAAGCTATGGGTAGACCAGGGTCTGTGGGCAGGAGCACACAATGCAGTAGCCAGGAGACTGATGTTCCTGCCCCAGGACAGCAGGACAGCATTCTGTCTGCAGCAACACAGCAGTTGCGCAGCGAGCCCCTGCCTGAGGCCACATCCCCACTACCTCGATACACTTTAGAATAACAGGAATGAACGTTCTGCAGAGGATGGGCAGAAGAGTTCACAGTCAGGTTCGGATGCCTCAGACTCAGAAAGTCAGAGACATCAGGTGAGCAGACCGTGTCCTCCCTTGGAGGCCTGTGCCTGCTCGCTGAGCCCGACGCAGGACGGCTCACAAGGAGTACTGCTGAGTGACTGATGCCAGCCTCCCTCTTATTCCTCAGGGGGCATTGATTAGCTGTCACATGACTGAAGGGTGAACAGAGAAAGAAAAGCAATGGGATGCTCTCTACTGCTTAGGGTACTGAGACATGCATGTTCCTCTTAATCAAGGCCCAGCAGAGGTTTCTTGTGAAACATTCATCATGGGTTGAACATGCCAAAAGCATCTTATTTATCTACTCTTAGCTGACTTGCGAAGTGCACAACAAGCCTCTCTAGGCCGCCCCTCCCGAGAACTGCCCACGGCTGAGAGACTGCAGGGCTCCCTCAACTATCCAAGCTCGCAGAAGAGTTAGTTCCAAGAAGTGGCTGAGCTGAATCCTGAGATTCCTGCTTTCACCCCAAGACTGAAATTTCAGCTTCTCCTTTTCTACAACCTGCCGTGGGTCAGAAAGGAACTATGGCTACTGGGTGAGAATCTTCCCGGGCAGGGTTACACCTGAGTTGTTCTATTCCTCAGTTGTTCTATTAAAACAGTGGCCGGTAGTCCACACCTACTCAAGGAGTGACATATGACCTCTTCAGCACCAAGCATGCATAACTCATTTCAAAAATGCTTTTCTACTTTGATGTTCCATTAATTTCTAAGGGGGATGAATGATCCTTTAATAAAGTATAAAACACTTTATGCGTTATAACATGTTATGGAGGGGAAAGAGAGAAATTACCAATGGTCTTTGATAAATCACTCTGGCATAGAAACTGCAACGGGTACCAAGATCATCAGTCTGAAAAGGCATTGAAAAAGATTTGTAACATCACACAAAGCACACAAATTAAAAAAAAAAAAAAGTAACTGAAGGCCTTGTTAGAAATAAAGACATTACCTGGAGAATTTCTCGTAAGGAGCAAGGAACTGGAGGCTGGTAAAGCTTAGAAACAGGGTCTTCAATGATATCAATCTGTCCCAGTTTGGGATGAGCAGCGAGGACATAACAGAAGCTAGGAGGTAGATGAGTTTTCACCTGTTTGAAATAGGGACAGAAGTAGAACGTGAATGCATTGTTAAAGACTCAAATACAAAATGTAGTCTGCCAATGTCACCCCAATACATTCAGTTTAAAAAATGCTCATTTCTAGATTATTTGAGAGAATGTTCTAAATTGTGTTTTAAGTATACTTTGAAGAATACATTTCTAAAATGAAATCTGAATCACAAAAAATCTTTTTTGTCTTTATACATTTTTATTCACAGATGAAAATACTGTCTCTGAAAGGCTGATAAGAATACCTATATAATAAATGGATTATGTTGTTTATCTCTGGGACCAAGTATAAAAATTTGTACTTTTGAATTTATTAGTGATTCAGATTTCATTTTAGAAATGTATTTTTCAAAGTATACTTAAAACACAATTTAGAACATTCTCTCAAATAATTTAGAAATGAGCATTTTTTAAACTGAATTTATTGGGGTGACATTGGCAGACAAAATTCTATAGGTTTCAGGTATATAATTCTGTAATACATCATGTGTATATTGTAATGTGTGTTCACCATCCCAAGTGAAGTTCCCTTTCATCACCATCTATCCCCCCAAAACCCTCTTTCTACCTCCCCTACCCTCCTTCCCTCTGGCAGTTACCATATTGTTGTGTCTATGACTTTTTGTTTTCTTAATCCATTCACCTTTTTCACCCAGCCCTGCAACCCCCTCCCCTCTCACAGCTGTCAGTCTGTTCTCCATGAGTCTGTTTCTTCTTTCTTTGTTAGTTTACTTTGTTCATTAGATTGCACATATGAGTGAAATCATACAGTATTGTCCTTCTCTGACTTATTTCACTTAGCATAATGCTCTCCAGGTCCATCCATGCTGTCGCAAAGGGTAAGATTTCCTTCCTTTGTATAGCGGAATAGTAGTCTACAGTGTAAATGTATCATGGTTTGTTTTTTTTAAATTGGAAATGGGAATTTTTGACAATTTTGCTGGTCTAGCACAGTACAGAGTCATATTCTTAGCACTTTGCTGAAAAGTCAGCTCCTACACAAACAAGACCACCCTAGTTTCCAGCGTTGGGAACTGTAGCCCAAAGCTGTTCTGCCCAGCCTGGTGGAGAATGCTCAGGGTAGACAAAAGGGGACATATTTTAATCAGTCAATTTTTCTACCTGTGAGCAACTACCATAAATAATATGAGAAGACAGGAAAATGGAAATTCCTGGCTAACTTGTTGGGCTGTATGAATACCATGGATTTTATTTATTAGTTTTATGAGTTTCTGCTCTAGTTGGTAAATGAGTGTTGGTTCTGCTAGTGACCAGAAGGCGGAGGTGCTTTGTGTCTTGTTTAGTATGAGGCTAAGACCCTCACTATTGACCCTAATGGGATGACCCTACCAACTGTGGTTTAAAGACACCATCATAAATTAACCTCAAGAAGAATATACTGAAGCACGGAGGAAAGCAACCAGAGCTTGGGCTTTGCAACGATGTGAGTGTGTCTCTTCGTCCTGGCTCATGCTCACTGGCCTGGGCTTCTCGGGATTGTGGATGCTTGGCGCAGCACCTGGCTGAGAGCAGGTGGCAACTGGGGGGCTTCCTCAAATGCTGAGCTTACCTCTTCACAGGCCTGGCCACGACCAGGTGCTTTTAGAGGTACCACTGGAGGCCACAAAGAATCAATCAAACTGAAAAGCCCTGCTGTCCTGGAAAAAAAAGAGATCAGTCAAAGGTGTTCATCACTGAACATCACTTACCAAGCACCTGGTCAGGGAGCTGGTCATATATAGATCTGCTTAGCAGACATGCCCCTTATGCCAAGGGTCCACCATTCAGGAGAAGTGACAATTCAGATGGAAAGACAGTGGCACATAAAGACAAAACAGACCTTCAACCTGACTACACTAGACTAGGACAGATACTGTTCAATAAATGATAATACATCTTCCTTTCCAGTTTGGATACCTTTTATTTCTTCTTATCTGATCACTATGGCTACGACTTTAGTACTATGCTGAACAAGAGTGGTAGAAGAGGGCATCCCTGTTTTATTCCTGTTCTTAGGACAAATGGTTTGAGTTTTTGCTGATTGAATATGACATTTGTTATATATGGCCTTTTTATGTTGAAGTCGGATTCTTCTATTCCCACTTTGCGGAGAGTTTTTATCAGAAAGGGTGTTGAATTTTGTCCAATGCTTTTTGTGCATCAATTGATTAGATCATGTGATTCTTGTTTTGCAATAGGTTTAGGTGATGTATCACATTTATTGGGTTGCGAATATTGGACCAGCCTTGCATCCCTGGAATAAATCCCAGTTAGTCACGGTGTATGATCTTTTTAATGTATTGCTGGTCCCAATTTGCTAACATTTTGTTGAGTATTTAGTGTCTGTGTTCATTGGCCTGTAATTCTCTTTCTTGGTCGTAGCATTATCTGGTTTTGGAGTTAAGGTAATGCTGGCCTCATAGAAAAACTTGGGAAGTTTTCCTTCATGTTGAATTTTTTGGAATAGTTTGAGGAGAGGAAATTTTATTTCTTCTTTGAGTATTTGATAAAATTCCCCTGTGAATCCATCTGGACCAAGGCTTTTGTTTTATTACTACTTCAATTTCATCAGTAGTTATTGCCTATTCAGGTTTCCTGATACTTTTATTCACAGATGACAAGATACTGTACATAGAAAACTCTAAACACTTCATAAAAAAACTACTAAATTTAATAAAGGATTCAGCAATGTAGCAGGATACAAAATTAGCACCCCAAAATCCATTAATTTTTATATAATAGTGAACTTTTTGAAAAAGAAATTTAAAAAATGATCCATACCACTGCAAAAAAAAAAATTAAGATACTGAGGAATAAACTTAACCAAGGAGGTAGAAGACCTGTACTCTGAAAATTATAAGATATTGAAAAAAGAGATAGTTCAAAGTATAAACAAATGAAAAATATACCATGTCCATAGATTGGTTGAATTAACATCATTAAAATACAAAGGGCTATTTCACAGACCTAGAACAAACACTCCAAAAATTTATATGGAGCCAAAAAAGACCCCAAGTAATTGCAGGAATCTTGAGAAAGAAGAATGAAGTTGGAGGAATCACAATGCCATATATCAATTTATACTACAAAACAATTGTGTTCAAACAGCCAGGTACTGGCATAAGAACAGGAATATAGACCAATGGAACACAAGAGAGAACCCAGAAATCAACCCACACTGCTATGCTCAATTGATATTTGACAAAAAACGCAAGGGTATACATTGGAGTGGAGACAGTCTCTTCAATAAAAGATGTTGGGAAAATTGGACAGGCATATGTAAAAAAAATGAAACTATAACACCATACACAAAAATAAACTCAAAATGGATAAAAGACTTAAATGTAAGATGTGAAACCATAAAAGTCCTAGAAGAAACCATAGGCATCAAAATCTCAGACATCTCTCATGTTTACTGATACATCTCCTAGGACAGTGGAAACTAAGGAGAAAATAAACAAATGGGACTACATTAAAATAAATAGCTTCTGCACTGTAAAAGAAACCATCAACAAAATAACAAGAGAGCCCACTACATGGGAGGAAATACTTGCTAATTATACATCCAATAAGGGGTTAATCTCCAAAATATGTAGGTAACTCATACAACTTAATAAAAGGAAGACAAACAATCCAATTAAAAAATGGGCAAAGGACCTAAACAGACACTTCTCCAAAGTGGACATACAAATGGCCAAGAGACATAGGAAAAAATGCTCAAAGTTACTAATCATCTGATAGGTGCAAATCAAAACAACAATGAGATATCATCTCACACCTGTCAGAATGGCTACCATCAATAAAACAACAAACAAGTTCTGGTGAAGTTGTAGAGAAAAAGGAACCTTTGTGCACTGCTGATAGGAATGCAGACTGGTGCAGTCACTGTGGAAAACAGTATGGCGTTTCCCTAAAATATCAAAAAGGGAACTCCCATTTCACCCAGTGATCCCACTTCTATGAATATATCCTAAGAAACCCGAAACACTCATCAGAAATAATATGTGCACCCCTATGTTCACAGCAGTGCAATTTACAATAGCTAAGATTTGCAAACAGCGTAAGTGCCCATCAGCAGATGAGTGGATAAAAAAACTGTGGTACATTTACACAATGGAATACTACGTGGCAATAAAAAAGCTGAGCAAAATAAGCCAGTCAGAGAAAGGTAAGTAATGATCAAAAATAGACCAGAGACATAGAAACATTGAACAGACTGTCAAACCTCAGAGGGCAGGCAGGGGAGGGTGGAGGCGGGGAAGAGACCAACCAATGAACTCGTATGTGTACATGCATAACTCATAGACTCAGACAGTGGGGTGGTGAGGACCGAGGAGGGAGGATGGGAGTGGGCTGGAAGAGGTTAATGGGGGGAAAGGGAGAACCTATATAATACTTTAAAAAATAAATATTTTTTAAAAATTACAATATATTGGCACAATATAATATACAGCCATTGAAATGATTATATAAAAAGTATTTAAGAATGGAAAGATGTTTATATAGCACTGGCCTGGTTGATTAGAGCATTGTCCCAAAAAGATAAGATTGTGGGTTTGATCCCTGGTCAGGGCACATATAAGAATCAATCAATAACTGCATGAATAAGTGTAACAACAAATCAATTTTTCTCTCTCCCTCTCCCTCTCCCCAACTCTTTCTGCTTCCCTCCTTTTTCCCTTCTTTTCTAAGATCAATCAATAAGTAAAAAATTATAAAAATGTTTATGTATGTACAAAATTACCCTAAAAATCTTAGAAAAGCACAAAATCCTTTTATAGGAAGACCCTGAAATCCAGTTATAAACATAATAACAACTACTTTATTACTTTATTATGGTTAAGGACTGTTTTAAGCATATTACATGTATTATATTTAAGTTTCATGATAACCATATTTGTCTAAATAAAAATAATAGCAAGTTAATTGACTTGTTCAAGGTTACACTTTCCAGGAACAAAGCATAGTTTCGACTTGGATAAAAAGAAAGTATTTCTTCAGAACCCTCCATGGCTCATGGCAAGGTTGATTCCCTGTTCTGCAGTGTGCCCACTTTCCCTAGGAAGTGTCCATGCCATGCACATGCCATGTACACACCACATATATACCATGCCATACTCATTAAGAAGAGGAAGAAGAAAAAAGTAAAAGATAAAAAATTATGAACAACAAATATATATCTATCAACAAGTGAATCTAAAAACTAAGTGAATTAAAAATTTGATCAACAGAATAAACTGGTGAATCAGGAGCACAGAAAGGGAGCGGACTGATAATTTTCAGGGGGAAAGGGGTGAGGGGTGTAGAGGGAGAGACTGGACAAAAATCATACACCTATGGATGAGGTCAATGGGAGGGCGGTAAGGGTAGAGGGAAGGGTGGGAGCTGGGTGGAGGGGAGCTATGGAGGGGGAAAAGAGAAACAAATGTAATAACCTGAATAATAAAGATTTAATAATAATAAAAAAAGAACTGCTTTCTTACACCTTACACCAAACAGCTGTTGCCTTTAAAAACCTTCCTCAGCCTGCACCTTAGGTTCTGCTTTCGCAGTTCACCCAGATTAGGTTCTAAACTGGTTGGTCTCTATGCCAGTCAGCATCAAAAGCTCCACCTCCTAGGCTAGTGGTCAGCAAACTGCAGCTTGCGAGCCACATGCAGTTTGCAAGCCTCGGTTTGCCGCTCTGTTGACTAATGAGTTTGCTAACCACTGGACTAGACTAAATGTTACTGTGTACTTGGAAGCTGTGAGGTTTAGGCAATTGTGGCATATTGTGTGCAAAGAGGTAAAGGGTGGTGTATGACAATGGTTGGCAAACTCATTAGTCAACAGAGTGGCAAACAACAGCTCACGAGCTGCATGTGGCTTGAAAGCCACGGTTTGCCAACCACTGTCCTAGGCAGCCACTGGCTCCTTGCACTTCACCCAGAATTGGTTCTGATTGGTTGGTTTCTATGCCAGTCAGCATCTCCAGGCCTATTAACGGGCTTGATCAGAGAGGTGGGGCTGATCAGCAGAGCCAGTGGAGGCCCAAGAGAAAGAGGTGCAGCTGCTGGCCAGGCCTGAGTGAAAGAGAGAGGCAAGTGCTGATCAATAGCTGCCACGGAGACTACGGATCAGACCTTGCTTCTCTATCCAAGCCTCTCTTTGGGCCTGATCGGCAGCCCCCTCGGCAGTCACTGCTGGGTTGGGGCACCAGCAGCAGCTGCAGTCAGTCAAGCCTTTGGTTTTTTGGATGTTATGGACTCTGGGTTTTTATATATTAGGATGTATGATAAATTGATAACTTTATAATGCCTCACATTTTACAGGATATATGCCAGTTGATACTTATATTTATTTTATTTATTTTTAATTGATTTTAGAGAGGGTAGAAGGAAGAGAGAGAGAAACATTGATGTGAGAGAAACATTGAATAGTTGCCTTCTCTGCATGCACCCTGACTAGGAATGGAACCAGCAACCCAGGCATGTGCCCTAACTGGGAATCAAACTGCGACCCACCAGTGCACCAGACGACACTCTAATCAACTTAGCTACACTGACCAGGCATAAATTATATTTTAAAATGCCTTTCTTTTTTTTTTCTTTTTAAAAAATATATTTTATTGATTTTTTACAGAGAAGAAGGGAGAGAGATAGAAAGTCAGAAACATCGATGAGAGAAAGACATCAATCAGTTGCCTCCTGCATGCCCCACAGTGGAGATGTGCCCACAAGCAAGGTACATGCCCCCAACTGGAATCGAACCCAGGACCCTTCAGTCTGCAAGCCGATGCTCTATCCACTGAGCCAAACCGGTCTTGGCTAAAATGACTTTCTTAATCACAACTCTTCCCTCAAGATTTTGGATATAAAAATATTAATTAGCACAACTTTATATAAACAAGTTCTTTGCAAATTTCTGTTCTGCCTGAGCAGGAAATTGCTCATTTATACCCAGTGACATGGGAAATAAGGAACTCCTGCAACATGTTGCTATCTGGAACTTTGCAAATAGTTCTTTTTTTCTCATGTCCTGGCTGGTACTTATTCAAAAGTGTCACATGATCTATTCACCAGTGTAGAGCAGGAAGACCCACAATTCCCCACAAAATCTATCCACCCATATTTCTTGATAGATACAGACATGTCTTATTAATGTAAAATGTCTCTATTCATTTATATGGCAAATACCGTCCCCTACTAAAAAAAAAGACATTTGTCTTTCAATCTGTCAAGCTTAGCTAGAAAATTCACAGTGATTTTTATAATCACATATTGACATGATGGAATACAGGATGCAAAAAAACAATAAACATTATGAAATAATTTCACACATATGCAGAATCTTGGGCAAATGGTTAAAATTAGAGATGAATATTAAATGTGGGCAGATACTATGCGTACATCAACAAATTTAACAGATGTGTTTGCAGAGCTTTGTGGTAACAAACTTGCTTTCTGTTAATCTTTAAACACCCAATTCCAAATCTTCCAGCTCCATGAGAGGGGCTTTCTCTTTTTGAATTTTCTTCAGCTGATTTTAGCTGTTTTCCAGCTTCTACTTGTTCTTTCAGTTGTCTGATTGCTTTGTTTCCTCTTTAAGCTCTTGATTTTGGGTCTATCTTGGGTTCTCCAGAAGGTGACTGAGGGTATTTTGTGCTAAGGTCTGCAGGAACAGGGGCAGGAAGAGGTGCCAAGTCTGTACTTGTGTCATTTCTTGCTTCCTGCTTTGCAGCTCTCTCAGCTTCAGGCTTCCTTTGATTTTTAAGGGCTGTTTTTGATAAGGGCTTATCATTTTCTGGTTGTGGTTTCATATTCTGAAATGCAAGTTAGGAATAGATGATTGGTTTACTTCCTAAAGCCAGGGGTCTACATGCTATTGCAGCTTTTGGTTCTTTACTGGGCACATCACTTGGACCTGTCTGATCAAAGTTCCTTCTTTTGCTGGTAATCCTCCATCTAAAAATGATTGTTAAGAAACCCGCCATAATTTTGCATTTGATGGCACATAATGCTTGTACAAGACAGAGCCAGTAGTAATGCACCAAAAATTGTACCCATTATTACATATAACCTGGTAGCAAAAGGGACTGTTAAAATATGCTTACTTTCTGGGCACCAAGCAAAATATATAGAATCAGAGGCCGCGGGTTTAGAAATAAACTTGTAGTTTTTGACACCCCACATTTCCATCTGTCCGGTCTGATTCCCACACCCAGCTACACTAACCTACATCTAGAAGGACTAGGGTAGGCTGCATTCTGAGGAAGAATTCTGAAGTCAAGCACAGAATCCCATTTCAAGTTGAAGACTATCGCTTGTACAGACATAAAACCCCAAACAGCGCAAAACTCAGTACAACTAGAATTCCAAGCTACATCACCAATGAGGCCGCTACTGAATAACTGCACTGCAGCACGTTCTGCATTTGTTTCAATGTAGCTCGGCCTTTGTTTCCCAGAGTAGGACGCTCCCGCCCTGTTAAAATCTGTGCTTGCAACTACAACAGTAGCAGCCTGTCTACTCCATAGCACTGCACCCTCATCCATTCTAGAGAAGCCTTTATGGCTAACGCTGCATGAGGCCCACCAAAGTTAGCCTACTGCTGGAATCTAACAAATGAAGATATACCCTTACCCGCAACATGATAGCCACCTTGTAGGGTCCAGGTAATAACACAAAATCAATTTTTTTGCAAATGCAATTTATTTGCAAATATATTGAAACTAGAAGCCCAATGCATGAAATTTGTGCCAGGGGTTTGCCCCGGCCACAGCAGTGCCTGCCTTTGCCTCAGCATCTACCGCTGCAGCTTTGACTTTCTGGCTTCATCCTGAAGGTCGTCCAGCCTAATTAGCACACTACACTTTTATTATCAAAGACTAGAGGCCCAGTGCATGAAATTCGTGTGGAGCGGGGGGAGTGCCCTCAGCCCAGCCTACACCCTCTCCAATCTAAAACCCCCCAGTTGGACATCCCTCTCACAATCCGGGACCACTGGCTCCTAACTGCTCACCTGCCTGCCTGCCTAATTGCCCCTAACTGCACCCCCCCACCGCTGACCTGGTCACCCTCAACTGCCTGCCCACCCCCCCAGCCTGGTCACCCCTAACTGTCTCCCCTGCTGGCCTGGTTGCCCCATGCAGCCTGCTGTTCAGTCATCTGGTCGTCCCTCACTAACCCCCCTGCCAGCCTGGTCACCCCACACAACCCACTGCTCAGTCATTTTGTCAGCCCTCACTAAACCCCTGCTGGCATGGTTGTCCCATGCAGCCTGCTTGGTCATCCGTTTGGTTGTTTTGGTTGCAACCAACACTTAGGCGCATATATATATATATATATATATATATATATATATTGTTGTTTTCAAAGAAGTGAACTTCACTATTAACATTTCAGGCACAAATAGTTTCAACTTTTGACTGGAATGGATACCGATTTTGCATTTTTTTTCTGGATAAAAGATTTTAAACATATCTCATTTTTCATCATCAAGCTGTAGTTTGGGCTTTCTAGCTGTGCCATCTTTGAATCAGTGTACGTCTGCTACATTGGTTAGACAGTGATTTTTTTGGCAAGAATTCAAGGTAAACTGCCTTTGGAGAGGTCAAAGGTCTGTTGCCATTGATAATATTTATTTTTCTCTGTTGCCTCAGGCAAACAAGTTCCCATACTAATTAAAGATGTAGACTTTGTAATCTCTCCACCCCCTATCCCCCACAAATTCACTTGTGTTTTCTGTAAAATGTGGTGTCCATTCACCATGTATAGTTCTGATCTTTAGACTCTCAAGAGCAATGTGGACAGCACCATGTTGTCCAAGAAGGAGCAATACAAATGTTTACCAAACATTAATACAAGTATGCTGTGATACTTAAAAAACAAAACTTGCCTCCTTACAATATATTCTCTTATTACAAATTTACATGTCCCTTTATATACTTTTTTCAAAGACTGAAGTTAGTCCTATTGGCATGTCAAATAATGAAGAATAAACCACAAAACACCCTTTACCAAGCGACTGGTTTCAACCTAAATAACAAATCAACCTGCACTGCTAACTGGATGGCTTCAGGAAGAAAGCCATGGTGATGGGAAGACAGTGGCCCGGGACCTTCCCATCCACTACCTGGGCAGGAAGCCAGGGTGGCAGCTGGTTCTGAAACTGGCATTTTTTTTTTATTTTTTAAATTAAATCTTTATTATTCAGATTATTACATTTGTTTCTCTTTTTTCCCCTCTATAGCACACCTCCACCCAGCTCGCACCCCTCCCTCTGCCCTTAGCTGCCTCCCATTGATCTCATCCATAGGTGTATGATTTTTTTCCAGTCTCTCCCTGTACACCCTTCACCCCTTTCCCCCTAAGAATTAACAGTCCACTCCCTTTCTGTGCTCCTGATTCTATTATATTCACCATTTTATTCTGTTGATCAAATTTTTAATTCACTTAATTTTTAGATTCACTTGTTGATAGCTATGTATTTGTTCATAATTTTTTGTCTTTTACCTCTTTCTTCTTCCTCTTCTAGAAGGGTACCCTTCAGCATTTCATATAACACTGGTTTGGAGTTGATGAACTCCTTTAGCTTTTTCTTCTCTGTGAAGCTCTTTATCTGCCCTTCAATTCTGAATGTTAGCCTTGCTGGATAGATTATTCTTGGTTGTAGGTTCTTGCTATTCATCACGTTGAATATTTCTTGCCACTCCCGTCTGGCCTGCATCGTTTCTGTTG
>PVJN01004229.1:0-92036 GCA_004026805.1 Lasiurus borealis | reverse complement strand
AAAAAAAAAACTCAGTAAATAAAAGAAGGAAGGAGAAATAGTGCCCAGCCTCAGGGTAGGGTGGAGCAGAAGCTGCTTCCGTGTTAACTGGGAGGGCACCACGAGATTGAGGATTTTTTGGGGACAGGGACTCATTTCAGGAAGCGGCCGTGAAAAGGCCGGCATTTGCGAAGCACCATGAGGTGCCACCTGCCGGCAGTGCAGGCGCCAGGCCACGTCCCGTCCTTGCGGCCTGGCCCGCCCTGGAGGAGGCTCATTGGAGCTGCAAGGCCGGGAGGGGGGAGGGCCTCACTTGGGGCTACTGAGGCAGCGTCAGTGAGGACAGTGGCCATCAGGCAGCAGCTGCCGGCGGGCCCTGGGGTAGCGTGAGCCGCTCTGGCCCCAGAAAAGCTGTGATGGGCACCAGGAAGCATTCCGAGGGGAGAGCAGAGCCCGTGCAGAGGTGGTGGTCGCAGGCCGCTGAGGCCCCCTTCATGTCCCGGCTGAGCCCCCAAGGGCCGGTGTGCCGGGGGAGCAGGGCCTTTCCGGGAGGAGCCCCCACCCTGGGACTCACTGTTCACTCAGCCACTCGAGCGTGTCCAGTGCCTGCCGTTGCAGGGCACCTGCCTGCGGACGTGCGGGAAGTGCAGCCGGGTGTTCCCCAGATTCTCCGGCCGCCGGGCTCGGCTGCCTGCCCGTCAGCGGCGGGGTTTTCTCAGAACTCGCCCGTCCACCCAAAAACCCCCATTTTGAGGCCTGGCCCAGCCAAGATGGAAAGCCCCTCAGCACATGACTTTCTGAGGAAAACGCACCAGAATGAGACGCGGTGGACGCTGGGGGTGGAGGTGTCTCTGCACGTGGTGGAACCTGGAGGACAAGTGTGCCCCCCCCCCGGGGCGGCACGCAGGGGACCGGGGCCTGTGCGGACCCCAAGCTCTCTGTGCAGGTGGCACAGGAGGCAGAATCAGGTGGGCGTCGCTGAAACCATCTCCTTCCCGGCCCAGAGCTTCTGAAGGCTCAGCGCTGCCCACCGACACTCCGGCTGGGAGGGCAGCACTCTGCCCCTCGGGGGGAGTGCAGGCCTCGGACTTGGATGAAATCTGCCACCCATACTCCTTCCTTTTTTTTTTTTAATCTTCATTGTTGGAAGTATGACAGAGGTCCTCCTTCCCCCCATTAACCTCTTTCAGCCCACTTCCCCGCCCTCCGCCCTCCCAGACCCTCCCCACCCCATTGTCTGTGGGTTTGACATGCAAGTTCATGGGTTGCTCTCTTCTCACCCGCCCTCCCCTGCTCTCTCTCCCTCGGAGGTTCAACTCTGCTCATGCTTCCATCTCTGGGCCTGTTTTTGATTATCAGTTTATTTGGTTCATTCGATCCCACATGTGAGCGACATCCTGTGAGGTTTGTCTTTCCCTGACTGACGCGTGCACCTTTCCCGAACAGCCCGTGTGCTCCCTGTAAACAAATGCGTCAGACACAAATGTCCTCCAAGGGGGAGCAGAGGGCCCCGTGGGCAGCGTCGGACAGAGGCTGTGTGAGAGGAGGGGCGGGCCTGGGCTTCCGCGGGGAGGGGACAGAGGAGCAGGCATGGCAGCAGTCCTGGCACCCCGGAAACCAGTCTGAGGGCAGTGTGTCTCCTCAGGGGAGCTAGCCCAGGGTCCTGGCTGACCCCTCGGGGCGGGCGGAGACCAGGAGAACAGGAGGGAGAACGTGGGAGGTGAGGCCCAGGCAGGTCTGCTCTCAGAGACCCGCAGGGGCTGCTGGTCACAGCAGAGAGGTTTGGCTGAGGGGAGGAGGCGGGTAACAAGGGACAGGAAATGAGGGACTCAGATGGGGAGGGGGGCAGGCTACGGGCTGGGGGCTGCCCGGAAGGCGGTTTGCTAAACAAAGCTTCCCTCGCCCCACTACTCACATCGGGCCCGGGCAGGGCACTGTGCCTGCTGTGGAGGAGGTGGACACAGCCGGGGAGCAGGCCTCATTCCTGTGGGCGCGCAGCCCTGAGAACAGGGTGCTGGTGTCTACACGGTGGGCACAGAAGCAATCTGAGGCTAGCCCTGTGGGAACTCCGTCTCCACCACAGTTCACCCACAACCCAGGCCGGAGGCTCAGCCACCTCAGAAAGCTAATGGGAGCTGAGCCTGGGATGAGAGGGCGGACATGTCAGCTGGGGGAGGGGGTGAAAACACAAGATAAGATGCTTGACAACCAGCGAGGAGGCAGGGGGTGTGACGAACTCGTCCTGGAAAAGGGTCAGGATCTGATCTGTCTCCTTCAGGTTCTTCTCTGCAAACTGAGGGGCCTGAGCCCTCTGACCTCTCGGGACGAGCCAGCTGCCTTGTCCAAGGAGAGGCAGCAAGCTGCAGGCATCTGAAGTATAAAGCTGACAGCTGATTGTGTAACCACTGCCCGTTCCAGCATCCTAAGTTCTCTTGTGCCTTTTTCCAGTTAACACCCTCCCACACACACCCCAGGACCCACGGTCCTGACCTCGGGGTCCACGGATTAGCTGGGCCAGTTCCGCAAGTCAGTACGAATGGAATCATTCAGATGTTCTCTGTCTGGCTCCTTTGCACAACATGACGTCTGAGGTCCATCCTCGCGACTGCACCTCTCAGCAATGTTATTTGAATTAGCGTGGCCTCCTGTCTGTGCCACGATTCACCCATCTGTTCTCTGCTGGTGGGCGTTCCTGGTGCTTCTGGCTTGGGGCCACCCTAAAAGGTGCTGTGACCCTCCTCGTGGGGCCTCTGGGGGACTCGTGCCCCCTCCGGGTTGGGGAACCACGGCCTGGAAGGCGCTGTGGTCTTTAGTGGATACCACCACCTAGTTTCCCCGAGGTTGAGGGGTGACATTTGCAGGTCTCCAACGGGACATATAAAGAAGGATGAAGAGCGGGGAGAGGAAAGAACATTCCTTAAATTAATCCCGAGACAGGTTCTTTCAGCAGGTTTGGAGCACCTGCTATGAAGTGGTAAAAGCTGAGCAGAGTCTCTCCCCTTCCCGGCGGCCTGACCTTGGCCGATCCTCGCTCCTCTGGGGCAGCTGTGCCAAGTTGGAGGCTTTGCACCAGGGCTCGGCTCCGTGAGGCACATTACCAGCTGGTGGTGCGCAGAACACCCCTCGCCAGCCGCTGGATGGTTCTGAGGGACCCTCCGGGTGCAGAGCGCAGCCACTCCTGGGGAGAAACCGTCCCTGCAGCTTTTACACTTCCCGCCTCAGCAACCTGCATCACAGACTTTCAGACAAACCCCAAGCAGCTCCCTCGATCTCCGTGGAAAAGGCATTTAGCGTTTCTGAGGCACAGGGCCCCAGGCAGGTGCCAAAGCCCCTGCCCACCGCTCTCTGCCAGCTCCCAGAGCAAACGGCCTCTCTCCCTTCCAGGTGCACCATTTATACCAGCTCCTGGGCGCCTCACCGGGAGACCTGCCTCCCTGAGCCTGTCGCGGTCTGGGCAGCAGAACAACCTCCGCACTGCTGACATCTTAGGCCCGACAATTCCTGGCAACCAGGGGCCGCCCTGTGAATCGAGGGACATTTGGCAGCGTCCCTGGCCTCTGCCCACTGGATGCCAGGAACAACCCCCGCTGTGACAACCGGAAAAATGTCTCTGGACATCGCCAAGTGTCCCCCGGGGGGGAAACTCATGCTGGTGGAGAGCCACTGCAGCAGCAAAACCAGTTTTTAAAGAACACCAGCCAGCACGCCCTCTCCCTCTCGAAAGGAGAGGTCAGCTTCCTGAGCCTCCATCAGGTTGGATGAGGGGCCTCCTGTGGCCACAGCAGGGGTTTTACTCTTGGCAACCAAAACAGAACCAATTTAGGCACCAAACAAAAAAAAAACACCACACTGTTTACTCTGGGAAAACTGAACGGCACATGAATGCGGGAAGCGGAGATAAGAGGACTTGGAGGTAAGAGCAACAAGGAGGGAGAAATTGTCTCTGTAAGTTCCCGTCTGTGAGCTGCACGGTCACCCACATCAGTGACTCAGGCCCCGAGCACAAGGCCACAGTCACTCAGTGGCCACATTGGTGTGAGGCCCACACCCCACACCCCACGTTTTCAGTAAGTGCCCCTCTCCCAAGTGCATCTCCTTGTATACAAATACACACCCACACACATACAACTCCACAGTCCTATTTTATTAAATCAGACAGTTTTAAATGTATGTTGTTCTGGGGTGTTGTTGTTTTTTTTTATTATCATTTTCTTAAAAGTCCATTTTTTAAAAATCATACAAAATATGTTTCATGTATCTTAGAAAATTAGCAAAAAAATTAAGATTGTTCAGCATCTTACATTGTACATGTAGGTAAGAATGTTTGAAAAATGTATAAATATTTTGTTCCCTCTCAAGACGGCAGGTGACAAACATACACTTTTAAAATGTTTTCATAGGTAATTCCTATAAACGATCATTTTCCTGTTTAATTAAGTAAAAGGCCCGATGAGGACAAGCAATCCCACAGCCCTGAAACAGTCTGTTCAGTAACTGCAAAAGGAACACCAGGGGTCAGTCAGCACACGGAAACCGCTTTTAATCGTAGGAGGAATTCAGTTACTCTCCAAATATCATGCCAAACGGGGTCTACTTAGTCCATGTATGGGCTTTGATTCATAAATGCAGTAGGTCCTTGAATAACATGGTTTTGTGCAACACTGTTTTGTTACCACGTTGAGGAGGAGACACCACGAAAACTTGACTCTGGTCTCTATGAATCAGCCTGCGGGAAAGCTGGTTTTGCTGTCTACGTCACTTCGCTTAGGGTCGGAGAACCTGTCCATAATGCTAAGTGGGGACTGACTGTATCTGTCGGAGCCAGAGCGCTGTTTAAGAGGATGCTACTGCCCAGACAGGGCCCCCGAAGCCGGATGTGAGTCAGTGGCCCCGTGCTTTACCAGAAACCTGCACAGCTGCCCCCTCGGGCTGCGACCCTCAGTCGAGCCACGGTCCCCGTGCAGCTGCTGGCTCCCGGTCAGAGGCATCCCGCCTGAACTGCCAGGCAGTCGCCAACCTAGCTCAGAAGTCAGCCTGGGAGGAGGGCACGTGCTGCAGGAGGAGATGGTGGACCCAAGTCCACCGAGGTCTGAGCATCCGGGGACCCAGAGCACCAACCCGCCCCCCCACAGGACGGTGGCGGCGACGCTGACGAGAATCTGAGAGCTACCAAGGGATTTCCAGAGGCGGCAGTTGTCAGGGAAAGCGTCTGTGAAGAGGCTGGCAGTGATGACTTTTTCCTTCCCAGGTAAGCCCTCATTGGCAGGAAGAGGACCGAGGCTCCCGCAGTATGCGGACCGAATGGGAGGTTGAAGGAAGAAACGTGAGAAGCAGCAAAGCCAGTTCCTTTTGTCTTTCGCCCGAAGCCCTCCCGCTGCACGCGAAGCCCACGTGGCGGCCGGGGCGCGGCCGCGGTCACTCGGTGCCCTTCTTCCCTTTCCAGCTCTTCTCTCGCTCCTGCAGCTCCGCCTGGGTGAAGGCGGCGGGGCCCCAGTGGGTGATGAGGTGGGGGTTTTTGGAACCTGAAAGACAAGCAGGCTTGAAATGCAGGAAGGACCGTATCCTGCCCCTGACATGACCGTGACTAAACAGTGCCTTTTCCACCGGCTTCTTCTCGGAGGAACGGCCGAGTGCCCAGCAGCCAAGCAACGAAATGTGCACCACGGGGAACCCCGGGCCTTCGGCCTGCTCAAGGGCAAGGAAGGCTGAGACGCTTCCCCTCCACAGCGTGACTTTTTACATCTGGGCTGTTCCTTTACACAATTCTGATCCCCCCATAACGAAACAGAGAGGTGAACCGAACACACACACACACACACACACACACACACACACACACGACCGTTACCTGGTTCTATCAGGCGGATGAGCCCTTCGTGCTGGGCCACTTTGTCCTTCCAGCTCTTGGTCTTGCTAGTTGCCATCTCCAGCTTCTTTTTTACCCCCTGAAACAGAGGAGGCTTGGGATTTGGCAACACACACTGGTGGTTGAAGAGCCAATACCTGGGCCCTCCCCATAAGCTCGGGCTCTCTCCGTAAGTCACTCTAAAAAGCAGGAACCACCAGCGCTCCCCCTGCAGGATCCAGAGCAGTGGGGTGCCTGCCTGAGGTCACACCGAGGACCTCGCCCTCACTGACTACAGGTGAGCATCCAGCCCATGTGACTGCCCCTCGGCTGCAAGTCCACCCTCCATTGCACTAAGTCTCTTCCCCCAGCGGGCACCATCTCAGCTCTGTCAGCAGAGGGCGCTGGAAGGGGAAGGGGCTTGACTTCCCAGCTCCACTGGGCTCTTCTCAGTGGCCCCCGTGGCATGTGGGACACCCATGGTGCACCCCAAGGGGTTGCAGAGGCACCTCCCTGCGGCAGCTTCAGCCAGGGCCCCCGAGGCGGCCTCCAGTGAGCCCCGAGGGCACAGCACCTCGGGGAGCTTCCCTGCCGCCTAGAGAGTCCCCGTAAGCCCAGTGGCCACAGCTGTGCCTCCCAAAGAGGCCCGGTCCCAGCACAGCTTACGGGGACCCTGCAGGCATGTCCTCCTGGGTGCTCTGCCTCAGTCCTGCACCTGCCGCGCCCATGTTCTTAAGAGTTTCCTTTCCCGCTTCATAGGTAACCCAGTTAGAGTTAATACTTGTTAGTGTTAAATTTTCCCCGCTCCAGTTCCTGTGTGGGTGCCACCTCCTGAGTGGACTCTAACTGACACGCCTCGCCGCCTTTTGCTTTCTCCCAGCTCAGCAAATTTCTTACGACGGCTTCCTGCCGCTGAGCAAGTGTTCTCTTATTTTAAAAAAGCTTGTGTGCCTGGTTGGTGTGGCTCAGTGGATAGAGCATCCACCTGCAGACTGAAGAGTCCCGGGTTCGATTCCGGTCAAGGGCATGCACCTCAGTCTCAGGGGCACGTGTGGGAGGCGGCCAATAGATGTGTCTCTCACATCGATTTTCACTCTCTCTCTCTCTCCTCCTCCCTCCCACTCTGGCTAAAAATCAGTGGAAACATATCCTGGGTGAGGATTAACAAGAAAACAAAAAGCCTATTTTTAACCATTTAAATGCACATTTGCCGGTGAGGTTACCTCGTACTGCTCGAGGGCCTGCTTCCGCTCCAGCTCCAGCTGCTCCAGCTGCTCCATGGCTTCCTGAAGGGCCCGCTCCTTCATGAGGCGCTGGTTCTCCAGCTCCTGCTTCTCTGCCTCCGTCGTCTCGATGGCCTGCTGCTGCTCCAGGTGCCACCTCTCCAGCTCCGCCCGCTTAGAAGACTCTTCCTCCAGCAACCTGCAACGGGGAGCTCAGCGTCTAGGCTCAGGCCTCCACACCTGACCCCCCATGGACGAGGCACTCCGAGCAGAAGAGATTCTCGAGGTCACCTGTCCGCCTCTCCCGTGCTGCCAGGAGGAGACGTGGACCCAGGGAGACCCGTGTTCACAGGACGTGACCCCCACGCCTCCCGCTACAAACTGTTTCGCCCTCTTTTGAAAAAATAAATTAATGGCATTTAAGGAGGCTCACTGTGCCTCAAGCTGGGCCCTCAGTTACGTGTGTTCCTACTTAATCCTCACAGTGAGCTGAAGGTGAAGACAGGGAGGCACGAATGTTAAGTGGCCTCACCCAGGTCATGGGCCTGGCAGGTGGCAGGGCCACGTTCTGGAATGTCCCTGGTTCCTCCAACATTCAAACATCTTTCACCTGTGAAAGCCTATTACAGAAGAAAAGGCTGAGAAATGAACGAAGGTGAGGGCCGAAGGAACTAACGAAAGGTAGGATAATAAGAGAAACCATTTACGAAGCAATTACAGTGGTACCTCGAGATACGAGATTCGTTCCATAACCTTGAGGCATGGGAAACTATGAGACGCTCGAGTTGCGGTAAACTGGTGGGTCGTGTGCAGCTGGCCGATCCCTGCGATTACGCCTATCTCAAATGTTGCTCGTATTTCAAGGCAAAAATCGCTCGTTCGATGGTTCATATCTCAAAAATCTCATGTTAGGGCACTCATATCTCGAGGTACCACTGTACTACATGCCAAGCACTTTACCTTCATCATCATCAACCCCACAAACAAGGCACTATCATTGCTACATTACACGTGAAGCCCCTGAAAAGCACACGTAGCCAGGTCTGTGTGACTCCACATCCTATATAATCAAAGGCTAATATGCAAATAGACCGAACAGCAGAACCACCGAACAACGGGTCGCTATGACGTGAGCTGACCACCAGGGGCGTGCGCAGAACATGGTGGGCATCAGCCATGGCGGGATGGTGAAGGAGGTGAGTGAGGGAGCCAGACCACAGTGGGGCACTGATCACTGTCATCGGGACGAGCCTCTGGTGGTTACTGAAAATTCTTTGCTCCGCCCTCCATGATCCTGCCTGGCGCTGGTGCCGGCTTCGCTCACAAACCCTGCCACACTGGAGCCACCACTTGCACCCACTGCCAGCGCCTGACGCCGGGCCCTGATCGCTAGGCACCGTCAGTGGATGTGAGCGGCGGCTGCCGGTTCCAATCGCCCCTGAGGGCTTCTCCACCTCCCCCTGCTCCTGAGGGGTGATTGGGGCAGCAGCCGCCACTCGAACCCACTGCTGGCACCGGCTCCAATCTCTCCGTGCCGTCAGCATCAGTGGGTGTGAGCAGGGCCGGAGCCATCAGTGTGTGGGAAAAGCGGGAGCGGGGCTGCAAGCAGACAGGAAATGGGGGTGGGGGGGCAGGGCCACAGCAGAGGGGCCAAGTGGGGGCACAGAGGATGGGCCCAAAACCTGCCCCTGTGTCCATCACAGTTTCTTTCAAGGTGCACAAATTCGTGTTACTATAACAGGATACCTGCCTAATAACTTCCAGATATTTAGGTATTTAAATCAACTAAACCAACAGACAACCCAAACCTGTACCCAAAGTACAGACACTGATCAGATGCCAGTCCAGGGCAGGACGCACCTCCAGTGTCTAGACCATCAGTAACAAGCCACCCAGCAGGCCAGTTACTACCCAAGGACGTCTGCTCTTCTAAAACCAACAGCAAAGGAAGTAAAGTAATAGACTCCACACCCCTTATCTGAGAACCCCGCCCCCCCCAATGACTCCACCCTTACCCCAACCACAGCTCTGTCAAAATTCCCTCTACAACATCCTGCAAGGTGGTTACCCAGCTCGGCTCGATACCCTGTGTGATGGCCACTTGCTGTTTGTAGATTAGGCCAGTTGCTTTGTGAGCAGCCCCAGTCCCTAGAAAGATCTTCCTCAGCCAAGCTGAGCCCTCCCGTCTCCCATCCCCCACTCCACAAAGGCCAGTCGGTGCCCCTTCGATGTCCCTGGGGCTGTGATGTCCACACTTGCACACACTGCGTGCAGTCTATTCCCACACCCGTGTGGACCTATTCCTCCTCCATAGTCCTTTCTAGGTGCCAGGACACAGCAGTGAACAAGGCTGGAAGGGCCTGCTTCTTCACCCCAGTGAGAGAGGATGGGGGGACAGACCCTGACAGCATGTAGGCTGCCCAGCATCTGAATCCCCTTCACACATCTAGAGAACCTGGCATAGGAGGTGTCTTGATGGAAAGCAGGGCACATCTCCCACTACAGAAGCCACAGGCGGCACCTGCTCCCCCTGACCTTTGGCAGCCTGGGCTTGGCTAAGCAGCTGGGATCTTTGTCTCTGAGGAACTGACACAAAGCAGCAGAGACTGTGGGGAACTTACCATGGCAGCAATATCCATGACCCAGTGGTGGCAGGAGCAACCACCGGCATGTGCCAACGTCGGCACCACGGGCCTCCTGACTGGACTCTTCCTGTGGCCTGGTTTGGGCGGGGGTTTGGTTCCTGCTTGGGTTCCAGGCCTGGCCACCTGCCGTTCTGTGGAACTGGTGAACTACTTAAGAACCTTCCACGGAATTGTTTTATTACTTTAGCGAATGCAAGCTGGTTTCTGTGGTTTGCAAACAAGCCCCTGACCAAAGAATCTAACCTCTCTGTTTCCTCCTTTACAGAAAAATTATAGGAACAACACCCACCATCAAAGGTTTGCTGATGCATTAAATGTGACAATGCATGTAAGGTATTAGAACAGTACCCATCACGTAGAAAATGGTGAGTAAAGCAGCTTGTGTTATTACGGAGGAATTATTGTCTCATTACCTCTAGATTTTCACATTCACTGAGAGTAGAAAAGGTTTTTGGCAATCACATCACAAGGAAGTAAAACTCCAAATCTTTTTGAATGAATTTCTATTCAGCCAGGTCTCCTGGTCCCTGTACTCGCTCTGTTGATATATTTTTTTAATTGATTTCAGCAGGGAAGGGAGAGGGAGAATAGAGACATCAATGATGAGAAAGAATCATTGATCAGCTACCTCTTGCACACTCCACACTGGGGACTGAGCCTCCAACCCAGACATGTGCCCTGACCAGGAATCTAACCGTGACCTCCTGGTTCATAGGTTTGAGGCTCAACCACTGAGCCACGCCAGCTGGGCTTCCGTTGCTACTTTAAACTATCTTCTTGGTATAAAACCATCATTCCAGCCTGTCAGTTTCTTTTGAAGAATTCTTATTTTGACATTCTACATATTATCTCTCTTCCTCATTTGCAAACGAGATAAAGGAACAGAAGCCAACACTCTGAGTGACTGGCAAACGCCAGGCCTTCCTTCCACAGGTAGTCTGCGTGCATTATCTTGTGTCATCTCCTCAGCCCTGCAAGACTGGCAGTTAGCCTTCGGCTATCGAAAAGGAACTGAAGGCTCAACGCAGTGAAATAGCTGTTCTAAAGTTACACAGCTAGAAACTAGCTGGGACCCAAACCCAGACATCACTCCAGAACTTGGTTCCTCACCGCCTTCACATACATGAAAAGTATCACACATGGAAGAGACTATTGCTCCGAGAGGACCCAGTGAGTGGAACTTGGATCCGTTTAGTTACTCCCAAAATACCCATGGGTGTGGGCCGTGTGCCAGACACAGTGCCAGCTGCTGAGACTGCAGACATGACTGAAGTATGCCACAGGCCTTGCAGGTCCGAAAACATAGTGGGCGGAAGTTATAATGGGACAGGTTATGGCTTAGCCTCAAGAACGTTCTAATAATTGGGTTTTCCCAATGTCAACTGAACAGTTTTCTTCTGAGTTCCCATTCAGAAGAGGCTAGCAAAACTTCAGGTTACGCATCAAAAAAATAAACTTCAATCTTAATACATCAAGAAATTGTTAAGACCCAGGTGGCTCAAGTCAAAGCTTTTGTACTTAAACAAGTTACTATATAAAGCATCTCTGGGGAGCCTGGCTGGAGTGGCTCGGCGATCGAGCATTGACCCAGGACCAAGAAGTCGCTGGATGGATTCCTGGACAGGGCACATGCCTGGGTGGTAGGCTCGATCCCCAGTGAGGGATGTGCAGGAGGCAGCCAATTAGTGATGTTCCTCTCTCATCAATGTTTCTATCTGTCCCTCACCCTTCCTCTCTAAAATCAATGAAAACATATTTAAAAATAAAAAATAAATAAATAAAGTATCTCTGGGGAAATACTGAGATAATGTTAAGACACTGACAGAGATGCCAACTATTTCAAGAACAATGTCATATTGCTAGAAGAAAGGGGGGAGGATTAATTAAAAAGCCTTCTACATGTGCCCTTCACCTAAGGTTGTTTCATTTCCTCAGAGGGAGACGTGTTTCTATCTCAACTCCATGGGGACTTCCCTTAATTTACTATGGAGAAAGGCAGTGGAAGTGGGAGCAGGGAGAAAGCCCCCTTTGCCAATCTGGCAAAAAGACCCTGTGAACCATGCCCTGCCTTCCAGGACTGCTGGGAAGGAACTGCTGGGGAGGGACTGGCTGTGCTGAAAAATGACCACCAGAGGGCGTCAGTTTACCCATTTCAAGTTCCAAAAACTAAGTTGAAAGAAAAATAATTTATAGTAAAATAATTCTATTCATAAAGTGGCCTTTGCACATCAAGAAAAAGTTAATTTTTATGCAGTAACTTCAGCTTACTGGTGCAAATATGTACATATGTAATAGCTATATTTGCATTCAAAAAGTTGAAACTATTTTGCTATGGACTTAAATCAGAAAGTACAAAATAATTAGCCAGTTTTTTAAATAGCAATACTCATTCTTGGCTCCTACCCACAGATATTTGGATTCAGTAAATGTGGAACAGGCCCCACATGTGTATTTTTTTTAAACTTTACAGGTGATTCTAATATTTACTACTAGTTAAAAGCTACAAGTTTTATCCAAAATTATCCCTTAAAGATCACCCATTTGTTAAACACAAAATTGCTAATAATAATAAAAGCATAATCTGTTCATTAGACCAGGCATCCTTCAGGCCGGACGAAGCCAGGGCTGTGAGGGAAACCCAGGTCTAGGGTGTTGGAGGGAAGCCGGTGCCGGCAGCAAGGGGAAGGAAGGCGATTCTTGCATAAATTTCATGCATTGAGCCTCTAGTATTTTAATAAATTTCTAGAGATACCTGGTTCCCTGTGATCAAATCTCTGCTGTGTTATAATCAACCTCTCTCAAAACTGCAGGGAAATAAAATATATATCAGAACTCACCTGTTAATTCTCTGCACAGGGTAACCTAAAAACTCCCAACACACCAAACATGATAAAGAGGCCCAAATCCATCTTGTGCCCATAGAATGCCTCTCTTTGGAAGTCATATGGGACTCAAACCTTCCCAGTAAGTGAACCTTGTGCCCACATCACTGCCAATGGCAGCTGGGTGGCAGTTCTCAGAATCTGGTTACCATCACAGGACACTGAGCACCTACCTGTGGGACTGTGAATGCCAGGCCAAATGCTAAGCATTTGATTTTCTCCTTAGAAGATCATTTTTCCTTAATAGAATTAAAATTTCCAAAAACCTATTTATTTTTAAAGTCATTTTGGCAAAGCACACAGTGAAGAGCTCCTCTCGTCTCTTCCTGCCTAAATATTAAACAAGCCTCCACCTGGGAATGGCCGGCGTGGGAAATCTCCCCCAGGCCGTCCCGCAGCTGTTCCCCAAAGTGGAGTCACAGCGCAAAGCCCGCCTGCACCTGCGCTGACCGGCCAGGCCACTGGGTCAATGTTTTTAGTGAGGACAAGACATCTTAAAGGACACCAATGGGGAAGCCAGTGGAGAGCCCCAATTTCACGTTCGGGTCTTCCTTCTACCCCGTCCTCCCTGCTGCTACAAAGACCGAAAACTCGGCGTTCCCATCCAAGAACATGACTATCATGAAGAGTAAACCTGACTTTAAAAGCTCTAAGCAGGGGCGGGAACCTTTCTGCTGCCAGGGGCCACTGGATATTTATAACATCATCCACTTAATAGAATTCATTTAATATAATTGTGTGCCGCTCTGACAAGAGCTCCTGGGTTACTGCATTTCCAGTCCCACCTGCAGTTGCCTTGGCAGGGCCAGACCAAATGGTTTCTGGGCCTTGTGCGGCCCCTGGGCCCGATGCTCCCCACCCCTGCTCTAAGGGAAACAACAGCCTACCTTTAAGAAGTTGTAACAGTAAGATTTTGAGTAATAATGATTTAAAGAATCTCACTAATCCTGAATGACCAACCAGAAACTGCTTATTTCCTCCTTATCCCCCAAAAGCAGCTGCAGCTCTGGCGTGAAGCAGGCCCCCGTCTCCATACCAAGGACCCTTCTCTAGTCCGGAACATGCCGGCAAAGCCAGGGTCTCACCATTCTAACTGAGCACCCCATCCAACACACTGAGATGGCTCTGAAATGCAGGTCAGCCCGCAGCCCCAGAAGCCCGACTGAGAATAGACAACGCAGCCACGGAGCCTGCAGGTCTCTCCAATCTGGCACTCCCGCTCCCTCTGCACCAGCGTGAGTCGTCCCCAGAAACCAAGCAAAGGCGAGCACACACACGGATGGTACCTGGCCTGAAGCTTCCGCACAGTCTCTTCATCTTGCCGGGCCTGCCGCTCATCCTCAAGGGCCTCCTGCAGCTTTAGGTACATGTCTTCCAGCTCCCGCACTCGCTGCAAGTACTGTTCCAGTTCACAGGACTTCTGGGCAACCTGTTCTTCCATCTGCTGCCGGATCTGACGGTAGAAAAGGGTCATGTTCAAATGCAGGCTGGCCCCACCCTCAGAGAAACCCTCCCACTCCACCAGCGTCCTGAGGGGTTGCCCCTGCCCACAGCTGCAGCCCAGCAGGATGGGGGCGAGGGAAGCCCTGCCCTTCGTCCTTGACGGAAAAATAGAGGAATCGAGCACCCCCCTCCCAATACCAACAGCAGAACCAAACCCAGAGAGTCCAGACAAACTACAACCCGATGCTGTGTTCCTGCCCATTCTCCATCCTTTCCGCTCCAAACCTTAGCATCAAGTCAAGGGGGGAAAAAAAATATGTTTCCCTGTATAATTTCTCTGTAGATTATTTTCTGTCTTAAAGCTACAAGCCTTTTACCCACAGAGTTTTCCCTGAAAGGAATGACCCTTTCCCCAGTCGGAACTGCTGGAGGAAAAAGGAAACACTGGCAGAAGCCGGTTTGGCTCAGTGGATAGAGCGTCAGCCTGCGGACTGAAAGGTCCTGGGTTCGATTCCAGTCAAGGGCACGTACCTTGGTTGCGGGCACATCCCCAGTAGGAGGTGTGCAGGAGGCAGCTGGTCGATGTTTCTAACCCTCTATCTCTCTCCCTTTCTCTCTGTAAAAAATCAAAATATATTTTTAAAAAAAAGAAGAAGAAGAAGAAAAAGGCAACACTGATGTGCTTACCTGGCAGCCTAGCACCCCCCTCCCTCTCTAGGGCACCACTAGGGAAGACTCGGGCAGGGAATTTAGTGTTCTAACAAGTTTATGGTTCCTCCTTTCTGGGTTTAAGTTTGAATCTCTGTCTCAACAAGGAAAAGACAAGGGCATCCTAAATGTAATAGCGCACACACGAGCATCTCCAGTTTATAGAGTATTTGCACTTGTATTAGTTCACATCATCCTCCTAACAGTTATGACGGAACATATGATAACCCCCGAATTTAAAGGCGAGAAACTAGTGCTCAGTGAGAGGGAGCCGAGAGGAAACAGTCAGACCCCTGGCTGTGATGTGGCCCTCCTCTGTGTGCTGTTCTCTCACAGCTCAGACACGTTCATTTCACCGCGAAGGCACAGAAAGCACCAAAGGCCATGTGATGAGCATCTGTTCAATGGGCGCTGGCTCAGCACTCTCCCACACGGTCAGAACGCCATGTGAGTCCTGCTACCTTCGGGGGTCTTAGGGAGGGGAACTACTTAGATGAATCAGAGCTTGCTGAGGGCAACAGACCAGAATCCGTATGTTTCCATGATTTCAGGACCTCAGACTCGGCTCATTACAGAGGAGAAAGGTCATGGAACTGATGTGCACTTTTTTCCATAGCTATTTATTTTCCAAGCCAGGACACTTTGCGAAGGAAAAGGGATGCTGGTAATAGTTATACCAGGATGGCAGAGGCTGTCCCAGTCAAACCAAGACACAGTCACCCTAACCACAGCCCTTCTCACCCCCTTCCTTAAATTTCCACTTCAGGGTCTTGAAAGCAAGGTTTGTGTCTTTTACCTTTATATCCTGGGCCTGATGCCCAGCACACAGAAGGTGCTCAATAAAGCAGCAATGGATGAAGGAACAGACACATACCTTCCCCAAGAGCCACTGCGAGCCAGTAGCAGGGCCAAGCTGACGACACGGCCTCCCTGCAGCCTCGCAGGCCCTCGCCCCCCGACCAGCTGGCTCTGGGAGTGGCGCCAGCAGCATCCCCGGGTGCGGTACTCACGAGCTTCTCTCGCTCCAGCTCCGTGCTGAACCTGGCCTGCAGTTCCACTTGCGTCTCAAGGCGTTTCTTTTCTTCTTCTGCTGCCCGAGATGCTGCTTCTTCCAGTTTCTACCCAATCGAAAGCCATCCGTAGAAATGCATTTGGAGAGAGAGATGGTCACACTTAAACATGTGCGAGAATCCAAACATGCTTAATGTTCCATAAGTACAGAACAAAAACCTTTAGATCTGCTGGACTTCCATTCCAATCATTTTCCCAGGGAACATACAAAATAAATTGGCTAAATCAATGACTATTGATAAGTCTGAACAGCATTTTGCAATGGAGTCACTGAGTCATATTCACTTGCCAACGCATTCATGAGGTTCGAGACCTATTTCTTGAGTCTTACCATACAGTATTGTCATCTTACACATTATTCCTTAATATCCCGACTTCCAGAAGGGTGGCCTGAGGAGCTCCATATTCCCTTTCCCAGTGAAACAACAATTAAAAACAACCACTTAAGCCCAGCTTCGGTGGCTCAGTAGACGAGTCTTGACCCATGAACCAGGAGGTTATGGTTCGATTCCCGGTTGGGGCACATGCCCAGATTGGGGGCTCCATCCCCAGTTCGGGATGTACAGGAGGCAGCCAATAAAATGTTTCTCTCTTATCATGGATGTCTCTATCTCTCCCTCTCCCTTCCTCTCTGAAATCAATAAAAATATATTTTTTAAAAAAAGAATGGGCAGAATATGTTCATATTTCCTTATAAATATTAAATAAACCTAGAAGGATACACAAGAAATAAAAAATAAAGATTACCTTAGGCAAGGGGTGGGAGCTAGGCAAAGGGAGAAAAGAAGTGGGAGGAAATATTTTCGCCAAATCCTTTTTTCATTTTTAATTTGGAACCATATAATTATATTACCTATACAAATGATTATATTTTTTAAAGAAACAACAATAGAAATGAAACATTATTTTGTGAGTAGGAATGAATAGACAGAACAAAATTCTCTTGATGATACTCTAAAGGTAGATGTCCGTCATTACACGTGTCCAAACCACAGAATGTGGAACACAAAGAGTGAATCCTAATATAAACTATGGCTCTGGATGATCATGAGTATCAGTGTAGACTCATCAATTGTAACAAATATACCCACTCTGGTGGGGGGTGTTGAGCATGGGGGAAGGTAGGCATGTGTTGGGGCAGAAGGCATATGGGAAATCTCTGTACCTTCCAGTTAATTTTATTGTGAGCCTAAAACTGCCCTACAAAAATAAAGCCTTTTTAAACAATTATATAAGTAAAGCCTTTAAAGAAATCTATTATTTTATATTAAAAAAAAAAAAACAATACGAGGATTTCTTATATCTTATCGATCAACTAAGGCCTAGGAAGTCATACAAAACTCACCAATATGTAGCCCAATTCCAGACCAGGGCAAGAATTTTATTTCTTGGTAACAAAAGGGAAATCAAATATTTTTATGGGATCTGTAACAATTTTTCAATACCTATCCATCAAATCCCAAATCAGTTGCTTAAATAATTCTATGAAACCCGGCCAGCATGGCTCAGGGTTTGAGTGTCGACTATAAAGGTCAGGGGTTTGATTCCTAGTCAGGGCACATGCCCGGGTTGTGAGCTCAATCCCAAATAGGGGGCATAAAGGAGGCAGCTGATCAATGATTCTCTCTTGTCACTGATGTTTCTATCGATCTCTCCCTCTCTCTTCTTCTCTGGATTCAATAAAAATTTAAATAAAAATAATTCTATGAAGCCATGTAATAAGAAAGCTGTCCCAGTGGCCCCGGCCCTGTCAACTCGGGGAGGCGCTCACATAACAGAGCAGGCAGGGAGACCTACATGCTACTGGAAGACCAAGTTCAAAAGGATACCAGATGGATGAATCTCAAATGCATGATGCTAAGTAAAAGAACCCCTGAAAACAAACATGCTGACCTATTCCATTTATATGAGAATCTGGAAAAGGCCAAAATACAGGAACAGAACAGATCGGTGGTTTCCAGGGTTAGGGTGAGGGGAGGGCCTGAATACAAGGGGCAGAGTGAGGAAATGCTTTGGGACATGGGAGTTTGTCTGTATTCTGTCTGTGGTAGTTACAGGAGTCTAGGCATGTATAAAAAACTCATAAAACCAAACATAAACCACAAACTTGCTGCTCCCAAATTTCTTTTAAAGACAGGACACAGGAGCTTCTAAACTACTGGCAATATTCTATCTTAACTTGGTTAGTACTTTCAGAAATAGTCACTGTGTTTGTATTTCATGCTCTCCTTTGTATGTATGACCCATTTCATAAGTTATTAAGGAGGGACACCATGTAAGATCCCCATTATGTGCACAGGGGGTGCAGAGAGCAGCAATCTCACGCTGCAGGTGCTCATCCAAGAATGTGAAGGGAGTGTATAAAGAGGAAGTAACACAGTAGAAAGAGGCGAGATGCAGGAGTGATTTGGGAAGAAGAGCAGCAAGACCTGAGAGCTGCTTTTAGCCAGTAAATGTGCTGGATAGGAACAGCTATTTCTAAGATTGTATGTCCACATGGTTTTTAATATTATAAAACTATATTAAAAATTATTTGGAAGTGCATGAGGAGAAAGTGAGCATGAAGGGTGGCATTTCTGTGGGTTGCAAAGAAAGAACTGCTCCAGGAATGAGGGGCCTTATCCTGATTCCGCTGTGATTAACCTAGTTATGAACAGGAAAGGAGCAGAGGGAAGGCCGAACATTACGGCATGTCATGTGCAGCTTCGCCAGGAAGCTGCAGCTTCACACTGCCCAGGGAGTCACTGGTCTGGCTATTCCCTGCCTATCTCTGGGGGAAGGAGTGGGGCTGATACACTGATGCAGGCCCAGTAAAGTTGGGATGAAACAGGGAGGGTGCTTCCCTGTCAGTCACACCTGGGAACGGATCCTTGGCCAGAGTCGGCATGGCCACTGCAAGCGAGTGCAGATTTGAGACACTAAATCCCCTAAACAAAGAAGTTTGCTCTCTTGTGCTCTTGCACTCTTGGCAATCGGCAGTAAGCTGGTCTTGGTAAAACCAAGCCCGGAAGTGAGGCAGCTGTGGCTCCTGCGATGCAGAGAGCCCTCGGGGCCCAGCCCTGAGTCTGCTTCCCTCTCCTCACCTTCCTCACGGCCTCCAGCTCCCGCTGCTTGTTCTCGTTGGCAGCCTGGAGCTCCTTCATCTGCCGCTCCAGCTCCTCCTGCTCAGCCAGCAGCTTCTTCCTGCGCTCTCGCCGACTCTGGCGGGCTTCTTTGTGTGGCGGGGGGCTGCCCAACTTCAGCAGATGGATGGTAGAATGAATGGCTGTGGGAGGTGTAGGAGAAAGCCCAGGAAATACCCGTTATTCTGTGTAACCCTAACATGCAAATGGCACAGCGGGAAGAAAGCCGGACAGGCCTCAGTGTAGATTCTGACTCTGCCACTGAGTATCGGTGTGACCTGGAGGAAGTCCCCATGGCTTGAGCATCAGTTTCCTCAGCTCTAAAATGAGAGAGATCACCGCTACAGTCAGTTTTAGCCCCAGAATTATATATCTGTGCTTAAACAGATGCTTGACTCAGGAATACCACACACATTTGAAGAATTTATTTAAAACAGCACTTTCAAATAAATAACACTTTCAACTCCCTTCCTCTACTTCTCCAAAGAAAGGGTAAGACTTAGGCCACAGGAAGGGCTCAGATTCAAAGTTCCAGTATCTGATTTGCTACCTGCTGTGTTGTTTGCCGGACAACTATGCCTTTTGAAACCGTCTCCCTATATACCTCCTTCCTGAGATGTTAATAGTAGCTACCATTTATTGAATTGTGACTATATTTAGATCCTTTCTGTGCATTATCTAATTTTTATATAAAACCTAATTTCTTTCCTGATCGCTTCAACTGTATAATTTTTTTTAAATATACTTTATGAATTTTTTACAGAGAGGAAGGGAGAGGGATAGAAAATCAGAAACATCGATGAGAGAGAAACATCGATCAGCTGCCTCCTGCATACCTCCTACTGGGGATGTGCCCACAACCAAGGTACATACCCTTGACTGGAATCGAACCTGGGACCCTTCAGTCCACAGGCTGATGCTCTATCCACTGAGCCAAACTGTTAGGGCTGTATAAATTTTTTTAATACTTAAAGACATAGAGGAATTCTCTCTCCTACTCCCATCCCCAAGTACCTATCCTTTCCCCTGGATAACCAGCCACCCCCATGGCAGCAGAAGTCAGCCCAGACCTGACTAATGGTCACAAGGTCCAGACTAAAGATAACATCTTGACCTAAGTCATGTTTCGGCTCCTGAGTCCTTAAGTGGAGATACCCAGCCACTTTCCCAGAGCCCAGGCAGAGGGTCGCCTGAGCAGACCTTGGAACGGTCCTCTAGACCTGAAGAAATGATTCATTACCCTTACCTCACCTCCAACCAATCAGCTCCCAGCATGACCTGAACCCCAAACCCTCAGTGTCTTGTAATTTTTGTCCTATATAATTTTAACCTCTGTGCCACAGAGGTTTTTAGCCTTAGCCCCCACCTCTGGATTGGTCACTTCAATATTAAACTATTTTTCTTTCTATACTGCAAACTCCTGCATCTGCATTTATTTGGGCCACTGCACACAGGCACGTGGACTCAAAAAAAAAAAAAAAAAAAAAAAAAGACATGGTGTCCCAGTAACATAACTAAGTCCAATAATATCATATTCAGAATCTCCCCATCATTTAAAAAAATCTAATATATAGTATCTCATTTTTGATAGTCACTTTCAAATGCCTCACAGCTGTTAAAAGGGGAAATTCCACACTCTTCAAATAGTAAGAGTAAATAAAACTCAAAATGTCCAGTTTTGTTGTAAGATGACAACAAAAATGAAATTGACTAAAAATGTGGAAACTACTCTTGATCTATTTTTCTTTAAGCTACCATGTTACACCCAGTACTAACACAGACAATGAGGGAGCAGGGCCTTAGTATCTTTCATGAGCTTCAAAAATAGGAAGTCAGAGCTTTCGAGTTATAGCATGACCAATAGTAAAAATTACCTTACCTTGAATCCACTCCTGCTTCTTCTTCTTATCTGAAGCGCTGATCTCAAAGGTCTTATCAAGACATTTTATGAGGAAAAGGCATTTCTTTCCATCTCTGTCAGGCAAAGACTAAAACAGAAAGCTAAGTTAGTTCTTTAAGATTTCTTTTTATTATTTATTTATTTATTTTTACAGAGAGAGAGAGAAAAAGAGAGAGAGAGAGAGAGAGAGAGAGGGAGGGAGAAATATAGATTTCTGTTGTTCTATTCATTTTGCATTCATTGGTTGCTTCTTGTATGTGCCTGACCCAGGATCAACCCCACAACCCTGGCAATCAGGCCAATGCTCTAAACGGTTACTGAGCCATCTGGGCAAGGCCGAGATATTATTTTCAAGTTTTTAAATTAAATTCTATCTTAATTATTTATACAAATCTGGCTGAATTCAATGTCAATGGAAAATATCTCTAAATGCACTTAACTAATTCACTAATTCTATCCCCTGAACAACTGGACTTAAGGGGAACAATGACTCCTGGTCAGTACACCAACTCCTGGCTGGGAGAGCGGCCACCTAGTGGGGATCCATGCTTTGGGCTTCCCCAAGCACAGTGATGCACACTGAGCACGTCCCTTACGAGAACCCTGAAGGTATACTCATGGGGTTACTATAGGTCCTCACTCCCATGAGCTATGAGTCCTCTAAGCCAGAGTGATCCCCACACCTGCCAGAGGTGTGCACTCCACCTCTCCTCGCACCTGGATTCTATGCTGGCAAGCTGTGGCTCCTGTACATCCTTATGAGGAGACAGGTATGGCCTATTGTAACCTTTGTGACTTTCCATGTTTAGCTGAATCAAGGAAAAAAAAATCCTTAATGGGCATTATAAACCCTAGAACATTAATATCTATACCATTTCATCCATCAAAATACATTATCGTTTATGAGGAAGATCATAGGTATTCAAATTGTTCTTCAACAAAGACAGCCTGGTAGAGAGACTGGACAAAAATCATACACCTATGGATGAGACCAATGGGAGGGAGGTAAGGGCAGAGGGAAGGGTGGGAGTTGGGTGGAGGGGTGCTATGGAGGGGAAAAAAGAGAAACAAATGTAATAATCTGAATAATAAAGATTAAAAAAAAAAAAGACAGCCTGGTAATAGTTCAGATATAAATTCTCAAAAATGTATGTTCTTTGACAACTTCATTTCTTGACAGGGTTAACAATTATGAATAAAACTAGAAGCCTGTTGCACAAAATTCGTGCATGGGTTGGGCGGTGTCCCTCAAGTCCAGCATGCACCCTCTCCAATCTGGGACCCCTCAAGGGATGTCCGACTGCCCGTTTAGGCCTGAACCCAATCGGGCCAAAATAGGCAGTTGGACATCCCTCTCACAATCCAGGACTGCTGGCTCCCAACTGCTCGCCTGCCTGCCTTCCTAATTGTCCCTAACTGCTTCTGCCTGTGAGCCTGATCACTCCTAACCACTCCCTGTCATCCTGATTGATGCCTAACTGCTCCCCTGCCAGCCTGTTTGCCCCTAACTGCCCTCCCCTGCAGGCCTTGTCATCCCTAACTGCCCTCCCCTACAGGTCTGGGTCCCCTCCAACTGCCCTTCCCACAGACCCAGTCACCCCCAACTTCCCTCCTCTACCAACCTGGTCACCCCTAACTGCCCTCCCCTGCAGGCTTGATCACCCTCAACTGCCCTCCCTTGCAGGCCTGGTCCCTCCCAACTGCCCTCCCCTGCTGGCCATCTTGTGGTGGCCATCTTGTGTCCACATGGAGGCAGGATCTTTGACCACCTGGGGGCAGCCACCTTGTGTGTTGCAGTGATGGTTAATCTGCATATTACTCTTTTATTAGATAGGATAGAGGCCTGGTGCATGGGTGGGGGCCAGCTGGTTTGCCCTGAAGGGTGTCCTGGATCAGGGTGGGTGTTCCCTTGGGGCGTGGGGTGGCCTGGACCAGGGGACTGTGGTGGTTTGCAGGCCAGCCAGTCCCCTCTTCCCCCCATGACCTAAGCGGAGGCTCTGGTATCTGGGATTTATTTATCTTCTACAATTGAAACTTTGTAGCCTGGAGGGGAGCCAAGTCTCCTGCTCACTCTGTGGCTGCCACCATTTCTGTTGGGATTTATTTATCTTCTCTAATTAAAACTTTGTAGCCTTGAGTGGAGGCCTGGGCCCATCAGGGTGTGTGGAAAGCTTGGCTTCCTCCATCTCCGGGGAAACCCAAGCCTCCTTCCTGCTCATTCTGTAACCGCAGCCATCTTGGTTGGAGTTAATTTTGCATACTCACTCCTGATTGGCTGGTGGGCGTGGCTTGTGAGTATAGCGGGGTATTGATTAGTTTGCATATTAGTCTTTTATTAGATAGGATGTACTGAAAGTCATTCAAAATATTCAAAGATATTGCTCACTTCCTCTTCGGTTTTATTCAGTGACCTCAAAATGGCCCAGAATTTCTGGTATGTCCATTATTTCAACTGGGTTTTCTTTGCTTTATTTTCTTTTGATGACTCCATTTTATTCAATAAATGATTTGGTAAATGGACAAACAAATGCTATTTAATCCCTGTCCTTTGTTCACAAGTATAAGACAGAAGATAAACTCATATTAGAAAAAAATTCTGTCAGGTATCTTTAATTTTTATTGCAATTTTAGCCTATTTTATGTTGAAATGGAAGTTTTAAGATTATTTTAAGGCCCTGAAGTCTACAAGGAAAATAAGCTACTTGAGCAGCAGGGGGCAGCACCACAAAGAGGTAACAGTAGGCTCTTACCTCTACACAGCAGTTTTCATCCAAGACAATGTCTCCTTTCTTATCTTTCAAATCCTCACTCACATAATAAGAAATCACGTTGGGTTTTAGTACAAACCAGCGTTCAGTCCAGTTTTTCCGTCTATGGCCTTTTTTCATCATGTAACCCTAGAAGAGATTAAGTCTAACATAAATGCCTGTCCTTTTATTTATAAGAGCTGCTATCTCTCTTCCTTGATATTCTTACATACTCAATTATCTGATGTATAGTTCTTGACCTTTGTGGATCATGAAGACTTTGAGGATCTATGAAAGCCAGGGACCCTATTCCCAGTCAAATTCACATACACACATGCAAACAAAAGCCTATGCAGAATTTTAGACATCCCTATCTTCCCCTCCCTGCAGAGCTAAATAGACAATAGACTTTTTAAAATATATATATTTGTATTGATTTCAGAGAAGAAAGGAGAGTGGGAGAGAAATAGAAACATCAATGATGAGAGAGAATCATCGATCGGCTGCCTCCTGCACACCCCCCTACTGGGGATTTACCCTGCAAGTCGGGCTTGTGCCCTGACCAGGAATCAAACCATGACCTCCTGTCTTGCTGGCCAGACTGATAGTAAACTTTAGAATCCCTAATGTTAATAGCATTGTAGTTTTTTAAAATTCCATATCTTTTAGGGATATTTATTGAAATATCCTATCTAATAAAAAGGGAATATGCTAATCGATTGCCGCACCCTCAAAGATGGCAGTGCCCACCACCAATAAGATGGGAATATGCTAATTGACTGCCCTGCCCTCAAAGATGGCAGTACCCACAGCCAATAAGGAGGGAATATGTTAATTGACTGCCGTGCTCTCAAAGATGGTACCTACAGCCAATAAGGGAATATGCTAATTGACTGCCCCACCCTCAAATATGGAGGTGCTCACAGCCACAAGAAGCAGCACCCAGTCCCTTTAGCCCTGCCAGGGCGGCAGGCACGTGGCAAGGATGTGCCTGCCCCACACACCTGCCTTTGGAGTCCCCCAGTCCTTTTAGCCCCCAGCCACCCAGAGCCGGTCCAAGGTGCAGGTAAGCCTCAGATGGTGGCTGTCTAACCGCCCAGGGCCACCTGAAACTCAGGTAACCAGGGCTGGCTGAGGCTTGCAATCCCAGCAGTGGCAGCAACGTAAGTGTGATAGGGCATCACCTTCCCCTGATTGCCAGGTCGCCTCCTGCCCCTGAGGACTCCAGACTGTGAGAGGGAGCAGGCCAGGATGAGGGATCCCCTCTCCAGTGCATGAATTTTCCAGGGTTCAATTCTGATCAAGGGCACATGCCCAGGTTGCAGGTTTAATCTCCAGTAGGGGCATGTTGGAGGCAGTCGATCAATGATTCTCTCTCATCATTGATGTTTCTATTATCTCCCCCTCTTTCTTCCTCTCTGAAATTAATAAAAATATTTTGTAAAAGAAACATTTATAAACTGAAATATCTGAGATTAGTTTCAAGACAATACAGGAGAAGCAAAAGTAGGTAGTGTAGGACTCACCATGTATTGGTGGTTGCTGGGACTGGGTGGTGGGTATATAGGAGCTCATTATACTATTCAGTCTATTCTGCTTAATACACTCACACACATACACACACACACACACACACACACACACACACGAACAGTACTCTCAGTAAATTAAAACCTCAGTCAATAAAAATGCCAAAAGGTGTTAATGGCCAAGTATTATCTACTCAGCCAATCACCTTCTGGCACCAACTTACCTTTCTACCTGACCTCACAGTATTCTGAAGGATGAACTCTGCTCCAGGTAAGCAAAGAAAGAATGAAGCGATAGGTAAAGATACTGGCTTCTATGTGTAGCTTCTATGCATACTTATAAGTCTGTACTTCCTCCCCATATATCAACCTCAAAGGTGTATAACTCAAACTTTTACTTCAACAAAATACACCTTATTATAGCCTTTCAAGGCTGTTCAAGAATAGCTGGCATTTAAATATTAAATGTACCAGGGGCAGAGCAAAAAGGCTAAAGAAGTAAGAAATACTAATTGGTAGTTAACAAAAGAAGCATAGAGATGTAAGGTGAAGCAAAGGGACTAGTTAACAATGTTGCAATTACTATGTATGGTGCCAGGTGGGTAACAGAAATATCAGGAGGAACACTCTGTAAAGTATATGATTGTCTAACCACTATGCTGTACACCTGAAACTCATACAACATAATATTGAAAGTAAACTGTAATTTTTTTAATGTTTTTAAGCTATCTCATACTGAAATCCATCCATAGTCCTTATCCTGCCATCCTGATATGCTTAGTCCTCCTTCACAGAGATCATGTCTTATATCTCCTCGTAGCACCAAAAACCTATACAAATTAAGCTTCAACTACTGTTTATTAATAGGCTCCACTAGGAAAAAAGAAGAAACAATATCACCTACTGAGCAAAAAAAGGACCAAAGTAAGGAAATCACAAATTGGAGTTCTTATTCAATATTAAAATGCTAGAGGCCCGGTGCACAAATTTGTGCATGGGTGGGGTCCAGCCAGCCCGCCCCGATGGGGATTGGGAAGGGAGGTGCTGATCAGGGATGGGGTCATCTGGGGGAAGGGGCTGGGGGTGGTTGGCTGATTGGCCCTGCCTCCTGGTCCACTCCAGGCCAAACACCTGGTCAAGGGGACAATTTGCGTATTAGCCTTTTATTATGTAAGAAATTTGAAAGATCCACTAATAGCCAAAACCGGTTTGGCTCAGTGGATAGAGCGTCGGTCTGTGGAGTGAAAGATCCCAGGTTCGATTCCAGTCAAGGGCATATACCTTGGTTGTAGGCACATCCCCAATAGGGGGAGTGCAAGAGGCAGCTGATTGATGTCTTCATTGATGTTTCTAACTCTCTATCCCTCTCCCTTCCTCTCTGTAAAAAATCAATAAAATATATTTTTTTAAAAAAGATCCACTAATAAATATATACAGTCCATTAAACAAGCATTAAGTTCTCCATATGATTACCAGTTGCTTTGCAGGTGCTGAGAAAATAAACATCATAATCTAATAAGTGCAATTTTGTTACATAAAGGCGTTTTCTTCCAAAAATAAGGGTATTTTTCTGATTTTATAAAAACAATATATAACCATATACATAAATTCAAGTATAGTAGTAGTAAGTCCAATAATAAGAAAGGAACGAAGAAGATATAAATAAGGTTTTCAGAACTTCCACAATCCAGAGGCTCTGTACCCACACCTCACACTGTGAAAGGGACTACAAGACGCTGCTCAATAGCATGCCATAAAGATCTTTAGGTGAATAGTGTGGATGTACACATGGCATGAGAGTACTTTAAAAATCTTTTGGAAATGTGATCATTTAAACAGTTCTTTCAAAATAGCAACTGCACCTGGTCATAGCGGGTCAGTGGTTGAGGGTCAACCTAGGAACCAAGAGGTTACAGTTTGATTCCTGATCAGGGCATGTGCTGATTTGGGGGCTCAATCCCCAATCAGGCAAAAGGCAACTGATCAATGATTCTCCCTCATCACTGATGTTTCTTTCTCTCTCTCTCCACTCTTCCTCTCTGAAATCAATTTAATAAATAAATAAATAAATAAATAAATAACAACTCCAATGCTTAACAGAAATGCACTTGTAATTCTGCAAAAAGAAAACTTGAGAAAATAAGAAACTTTGTTCAGCTCTAAATCAGTGTAAAGGTATAAGTGACTTATCCTCATCTTTGTGATGAAAATTGGTCGGATTTCAAACATGTCAAATTCCAAAGGTGAGAAGAAACACAGTGTGATAGGAAGGAGTCTTACCTGTTTCAACACATCTAATATCAGCTCATTGAAGACTTCATTAATGGCCATGGACACCGTCTGCCGGTCCATGCCTTTGCTAAACTGTCCGGTTCCAATGAGCTCGATCAGCTCCCACGCCGAAAGGCCGTCTTTCCCGTCATCAAAGTTGACTTTATAATCTTCAAATTGTTCTTGCTGCCAAACTCCTCCCATGGCGTCTGTCAGTTTCTTAAGCAGGTATTCAATCTACAGAAAGAATTTAGAAGTTATTATTTATTAGTTTGGAAAATAACTCTTTAACTTAGGTACATATCTAAGTTATTTACACTGATAAGGTCCATTTAAGAAACATTCTTTCACAATTCCAACAGTGGATCATGCTACTGTCAGGGAGAAGGGTATGGACAAATGCCACTGGTTCTAAATTTACCTAGAATAAGTAAAGGAATCAAGCCCCGATAACCCTCCGATAGTGTATTCGTATACATTTCTAAAGCAAACTGCACACATACACTACCATACGCAAACTAATTAATGTGATCTGATTACTTTCTTGGGTAAATATTTTAATATATCAGAATATTCTTTTTTTTTCCTAATATGCAAGCACCCAGTTAAATAAGCATCTCAAAGTAAGATGCGCAAGTTACTCCCCCAATTTACACATTTTTGATATAAGGCAGTTATTTTAAATTCATGCTGCCTGTTAAGGACTTCGACAATGTTGTAAACAATGTAGAATCTCTAGCTTGGCCTGGAAGAGCTTATTAAATCCTAAACACTGAGTCATCTCCACCTTCCAAATGGCTCCCCTCTCTATCACTGCTTTTGGGTGGGAGCAGTACCATTCACCATGGCCGGATCCTCGTTCCCCACAGCCTTACATCAAATCGGTGACAAAATCCTACTGCGTTTACCTCCCTGGATAGGTGGTTTTCAAACTGCAGGTTATGACTCAATATGAAATCAACTTAGTGGGCAGTAAGCAGCATTTTCCTTAAGGAAATGAAAAAATGTTTCAGTTTATCCACAGTGAAGACAAATGTTTTGAGTGACAAGTCTTGCTTTGTGTGTGCACGTATACTGGGTCGTGAAATAAAATGTTTATCTCCCTAGAGCAGTGTTTCTCAACCTGTGGGTCACGACCCATTTGGGGGTCGAATGACCCTTTGACAGGGGTCGCCTAAGTCCATCAGAAAACACAGGTATTTACTTTACGATTCTTAACAGTAGCAAAATTACAGTTATGAAGTAGCAATGAAAATAATTTTATGAATGGGGGTCACCACGACATGAGGAATGGTATGAAAGGGCCTCGGCATTAGGAAGGTTGAGAACCACTACCCTAGAGGTTGCAGTCAAAAGAGAGTGAAAAATTGTCCAAGACAGTTCTCAACTCCATCTCCTTCTACCCCATCTACCTTTGTGCAGGCCTCCCAGTTTGCACCCTGGCCTCCAGCATCACCCCCTTGTATCTGTATTCCGCCAGAGAGATTCTTCTAAAACAAAACCTGAGACTGCGACCCTTATCTTTAAACCTGCCTCCAAGATAAAGGCTAAGCTCCTCTGCATCCGCCGGTGGTCATCGCCTGCCTGCTGTCTCGCCCATGACACATTTACACTCCCCAGTACCACCCACACCCCTGGGCAGGGTCCCCCTTGTTCTTTGAAGGACTGGGGAGTAAATATTTCAAGCTTTCTGCATCTCTGTTTTATTTTCTACTTTGCTTTGGGGTGTTTTGTTTTTTTTTTAAACCCTTTGAAAACCATAAAAACAATTCCTAGCACACAGACAATATGAAACAGACCGTGGGCTGGCTTCAGTCAGTGAGCCATAGTTTGCCAATACTTGCCATCGATTATAAGTAGTTTTCCCACATGACACCCTTGCTTATGCTCCAATCCCTGTCCCCATGCTGCTCTCTCTGTTTAGAATACCTTCACCCATTTCTCTACCTAACAGATATTTATTCACATCCTCCACCGTCTAAGATATGCCTACCCAAACTGAGCTGTGTGGACCAGTAGCAGCAGCAATGAGAAACCTATTAAAATTAAGGGTCTCAGATCCCACTACAGACCCAAAAGCCAGAATCTGCCTTTGAACAAGAACTCCAGGAACTTATAGGCACACTAAAGTTTGAGAAGCAAATGTGCTCTGACCAACTCTAACCCAGGGCAGGTGCTCTTCTATGTTGCTGCATTTAGCACACTGAATTAAAATGATCTTCTTACTAACTGGCTTCCCCACTGCTTTATGAATTCCATATAGGAGGAACCATGTCCCACTCATCTTTGAATCCCCAGAACTCAGTATGGTACCTAGAACGTAGTAGAACTCAATTAATGTTTGTTAAACTGAAATAAGTTAAGCTGCAATTGCCTCATCAATGAAATGAGTCTAATAACACTCATCAGCCCAGAGAGTGTGGCTCAGTGGTTGAGCTTCGACCTAGAACCAGAAGGTCACAGTTGGATTCCTGGTCAGGGCACATGCCCAGGTTGCAGGTTCGATCCTCAATAGGGGGTGTGCAGGAGGCAGCCGATCAATGATTCTCTCTCATCATTGATGTTTTTTAATATGTATATTAAAAAATAAAACAACAGTCATCACATATACCTACTATGGAGATAAAATGAAAGAAATACAGGACATTTTGCACAGTGCCGGGCACAATGTTACTTCCCTTCTGCATTGAGTGGACTATTATACCAACTTTTAAAATTACTTTTAAGAAAACATTTATAGCCCTGGCTAGTTTGGCTCAGTGGACAGAGCATTGGCCTGGGGACTGGAGTGTCCCAGGTCTGATTTCAGTCAAGGGCACAATTGTGGGCTTGATCCCCATTAGGGGTATGCAGGAGAAACTGATCAATGATTCTCATCACTGATGTTTCAATCTCTCCCTCTCTCTTCTTCTCTGAAATCAATAAAAATATATATTTTTTAAAAAATAAAGCATTTATGAAAGTACATAAAGTGAAGAAGAATGCAAAATTAAATTCACCTATGATTTATACTCCATAAAGATTAGGTAAATCTTTTGACAAATATTAGTACAAAACATAGAAATAGTAAGTCTATTACAGACAGAATTGTGAATTATTTTTTTTCTTTCTCTTCTTAACACTTCTATTAACTTGGTTAGAACTTTGCGAAGTAAACTTTAACAGAAAAATAATGCAAAAATAGAAAAAACATATTTGCAAAAAAATGTACATTCATAAAATATCACCAAGTCAAAAAATATCATGAGTTCTACGATTTAATTTGGTAAGATTGTAAAAATCCTCTAGTATGGAGATTACCTGATCCTTTCAATCTAACATAAGTTTACTTATTGGAGAAAGACACATGTCGGTCTTTCCTTCTCTTGTTGAAGATCTATCATCCACTGTTAAGCTTATCAGAGGTTATTTTCTTGGCTCTTAAACAGAAGAAACAGGGATTGTCAGCGGAAGAGAGAAAAAGGACATGTTAAGAGGAAGACAACGGCAGAGAGAAGGAGAGAAAGAGACAAAAAAGAGAGAAAACATATAAAGGCAAGAAGAGATTAAAGGAAGACAAAGAAAAGAAAGAATGGACATTAAAATAAATAACTGCCCACGATAAACTAACTTAGAGGCATTAACAGAAATTCAGTCTCCCCAAGGCAGCCCGATCACAATGTGGGGTAAGTGTAGGAACGGCACAGCTAGTTTTCCTCAGAAGCCAACATTGCATATGGCCACAAGTATCAGGGAAAGTGGGCGTGGCGACGAGATGCATCCCACTGGCCGTCTGTATTTGTAGACACTCAGCCTCAGCTCTGCCTCACCACCCCCTAGTGAATGAACCCGGGCTGCACGGTCCAAGCTTCACTTCTTCTTGCTTATTCGACAACCTTCTATAATGCTTGAAACTCAGAAAGGACCTATTTCTAGCAAAGGTGACCTCCCAACCTTTCTGAGTCGGTCATCAGCACCAGCGTCTGCTCAGCATTGCCAGTAACTGTGCCAGACAACCAATTAGATTCATTTCCTGCTGACTTTCGACACAATCGTTTACTTATCATAATCAAGTAACTAAAGGACCTCTTAAATCATCATATTGGGCAAGGAGAGACAAGCATTCTCAGCTATTCAATTACACTAATAAATCACGTGCTGCGCGTTAGTCTGGAATGGCCTGCATCAATTCTAAGAGCTCATTCAGTTTCAGGAAGCAGCTTACTTCCTCCTTCCAAGCAAGTTTCACCAAAAATAACAAAGAATAAACTTTTAAACTGCCTGTGATTTGCAATGTCTTTGGCTCCAAAATTTATTTTGTTAAATGTTCTTTCCCTGTCATCATTTAAAAGGGCCTTTATTGGCATAACAACAACTCAGGTTTTATTTCACAGAGGGTCTCTTAAAACTGTTTCAGGTTTGATATTTATTTCAAGGCAACTCTCCCAAATAAGCTCACAACAGACACATCCTGTTTTTGTTCTTGGCCCTGTGGGAAGCGAATACTAATGTGAAAACTATACTTTGACACATATTTCCAGGAATACCATTTGACAAAAATTACAAACCCATCTCAAATAAGGACATGCCATTTCTTGACTTCTGCGTAGTAAGTAACTTAAATATTTATTCAGTATTCTTGACACTACTTTCTGTGTGATGGCAAACTTATTTATATCACTTATGTATTCATATAACTATTGCTGTTACTTATATAGCATTAATTGAAGCTAGAGAACAAAATCTTAAAAACATTCTGGACTTAATACGCAAATGATCATTATGATACTTAAGAGTACTGGAAAAATAAAAAAATTACTTTAATTGGATAAAGTCTAAAAACTGTTGAAAAGATTACAATTAAACTTAGTATGTACTCATCACAAAGACATTACATTTCAAGTTTTATATTTTAACTACTGTACATCTTTTTTCACATTAAATTTTATTAAAATCTGTAAGTCTAAAACTAGACCAAAATAGTTTTTTAAATGTTTTATCGTATTTAGGAAGAAAGCAAAATCTAAGAGATGTGGCCACCTTAAGAAATATTATGATCCTGCCAAAACCAGTTTGGTTCAATGGATAGAATGTCGCCCTGGGGACTAAAGAGTCCCAGGTTCGATTCCGGACAAGGGCATGTATCTTGGTTTCGAGCACGTCCCAATAGGAGGCGTGCAGGAGGTGGCTGATCGATGTGTCTCTCTCACCGATGTTTCTAACCTTCTATCCCTCTCCCTTCCTCTCTGTAAAAAAATCAATAAAATATATATATTTTTAAAAAAGAAATATTATGATCCTAGTGTTTTCCATAAAATAGGGTGACCTCGAGTCTGCAGTGCTTGATCAAAGAGCAGGAGATGTGCTGAGAGTACAAAAAATTCAAGGCCATATTTTAAACTCCGGGAGGCTGGCTCAGCAGCCAAACAAAGCATTTCCACATAAATCTGTTTGAACAATCCCTTCTTTCCTCACAAAAGTACTCATGGCCATGGAAGAAAATCTGTAAAACTAACTCTCCTTCTCCTTTTAAGTGGAAGAAACGTCGAGGGAGTTAAGGATGTCAAAACACAGAGTGAGTCCAAACAATAACATGGCAAGGTAGGCTGCCTGGCTATTCCATCACGTCAAAGACAGGCTGTTCCCTTCCCAAATGAGACTAATTTGTTTGGGAAGAGGACCGAGACGTTCCTGTCAGCCTGCCAAGATGAAGGTAAGCCTGCCACGGAGTTCTGGCTGGGACCCGGGGCAAAAAGGATAGTCACGTGGACCCCAGGTCTTCGAGCCACCTGGGAAATAAATCTTACGAGCTTCTTAAGCAGAGCAGTCAGGAAGATGATGCTGACTGGCTCCCTTCACAGCTTGTGGCTCCGTGATGATTTAAAGCCAATGACAAGTCCTTCACATCAATCAGTGCCGCCCAAAGCAATAAGGTAAGTCTCCTTTACTCACTAATTTCAAATTCTGAAATCAGAACAAAATCACTTTCAAGTTAACCCTGAATATTTTAGTAATGGAAAGAACCAAAACATCACAGGTCAGAGACGACCCCTCCTCCAGTTCCAAGGAAAACACTAATAAATTTGGAGCACTGAGTGTAACTACAAAATGTCTTAAAAGATGATACTGGAGATTTTACTAGCATAATTCATCCAAGCAGCAGCTCAGTTTTTATAACAGCATTGATATATTTTTTTTCTATACCTATAAATATTCTATCCCCTTCTACTGGTATATTTCTCTGTATTAAGCTGGACATTTTTTTAACTTTTCTATTTTTTTTAAGGGTTTTTAAATTGATTTTTAGGGAGAGAGGAAGAAACATTTATCGGCTGCCTTCTGTAAGCCCCCTACTGGGGATCAACCCCACAAGCTGAGTATATGCCCCCTGACTGGGAATCAAAATGGCCACCCTTTGGTGCACAGGACCATGCCCAGCCAACTAAGCCACACCGGCCAGGGCAAGCTAGACAATTTCTGTGGAAAAAATTCCACAGCATGTTTTACTTTGCATTTCCCCTTTTATACCCATGGGCAATTACATCATCATGGTTATGAAGCACTGAGAAACTGCTCCCACCTGCAGTGAATCTACCTTGCCCTTGATAAGCAATGACCACTTCATTGCTAAATCCAAGGACCACTTCTCCCTCATCACGCTCTAATTTTTCTTAACAGTGAAGGCCAGTAACTACCTTTCTGCTTCTTAGAACTTTTTCTTTCTTGAGCACCCATGACTCAACACTCTCTCAGTTCTCCTACTTCACCCACGATTCAATTCAGCTTCCTTTACCAAATCTACTTCCTCTGCCTGCTGTCAAAATGACCCCAAAATTCTCTCTCTTCTCTCCCACCTCAGACTCTTCCTACCTTATCTAACCTATTCCCATGGCTTCCTTATCTCTGTGTCTAGCCCTGGCCTCTCACAAGTTCTAGGTGGGCACTTCAGTTGAATTCAGGACAGCACCACAAGGATGTACCCATGTACTAAATGGACCAAACACATCAGTAAACACTACATACCCAATGTATCCATCATCCTGTCATTCACACACACACACACCCTATTCAATGAGTACTTACATTGGGACCAGACATTGTGTTAAATGCTTCTCATACATCAACCATTTTCATCCTCACAAGAGTCCAATGAAGAGAGTAGTTACCCCCATTTTAAAGATGGGGAAACCCAAACACAGAGATCACATAGCTAAAAAATGGTACAGTCAGGAGTCAAATCAGACAGTCTGATTTCAAAGAGCATGCTTTAAACAACTACACTATGTTACTTCCTTGCCCAGGCCTGACACTTGTCTATATTTTCACACAGCAAGGCACTATGAGCTTGGTTTTGTGACCTCCAGGTCCCTCCTATCTGGCCTTCTTTCCCATTCTCACTGATGCTGCTGTTCTTTAGTCCTTAACACCACTTACCTTCTCTTCCCATCTCCCACCTTTCATCTATTTACCTATCACTCTCTTGCTCAAAAATCAGTGGCTCACAGCTCCCCACTGCCTACAGGATAAAATCAAAATTACGCACAGCCTTATCTATTACCACTCTTCTTCACAGCTATCATGTTTCACTTAGAAAGGATATATGCCCTAGCTGGTGTGTCTCAGTGTATAGAGCATCAGCCTGCAGACTGAAGGGTCCCGGGTTCGATTTCGGTCAAGGGCACATGCCTGGTGCAGGCTCGAACCCCAATGGGGGGCGTGCAGGAGGCAGCTGATCCGTGATTCTCTCTCATCATTGATGTTTCTCTCTCTCTCTCTCCCTCTTCTTACCTCTTTGTCAATAAACATATATTTAAAAAAAAGAAAAAAGAAATTATATGTATCAGTCTTCTTGACTGCCCAGCGTCTAAAACGCTTCGTATGTCTAGGGAACCCTATAACTCCCAATGTAAGAGTAAAATGTAAATGTACCATTTCCAAGCCTCCTCTGCAGCTAGCTTTATGGCACGTGACTAGGCCATACCAATTAGACGCATTGTCCCAAATGGGAACTGGATAGTGGGCACCACAGAGAACTCTCCTTGGTAACAAGAAAGCTGCAGGAAGACCTAAGTCCCTGGGCAGCACCCAGTGTGCAAGGCCAGAGGTGTTCCTTGGCACAAGTGCAATACCTACCCTCTGGTGGCAGCAACCTCTTCCTTGTGGTTCCTCAATGGAGCAACCAGTATAGTTCCAGCCACAACACTTGGTTTTTAGATCAGGGTGGCAATTCTGTAAACTACCCAACATCCTTTTTACACATTTATTTTTGCCTTAAATCATCTAGTGCTGGTGTTTCCAAGTCAGCATCCTTCACGCAGCTCAGAACACACCCTTTGCTTTCCTGCCCCGCACAACCTTGCCCACTGTGTTTCTTCCATCAAGAAGTCTTCTCTATTAGTCAAAGCTCTTCCAATCTTTTTAAGACCCAGCATCAGTACTGCTTTCCCCACAGATACAATGGCTAGTACTTAATGAGCACTAAGGACCAGGCATTCTTCTCATTTGATCTTCACAAGTACAGTGGGAGGTAAATACATTAGCGCCATTTTACAGTTGAGAAAAACGCAACAAAAACAAAAGAAGAAAATTGTCTTTATATCAGAGAGAGGAAGAGAGAAGGAGAAAGGGATAGAAACATCAATGATGAGAGAATCATTGACAGTCATCTCCTGCACAACCCCTACTGGGGATGGGGCCCACAATTCGGGCATGTGCCCTGACCAGGAATCAAACTCTGACCTCCTGGTTCATAGATCAACACTCAACCACTGAGCCACACTAGCTGGGCTACAGGTATAATTTTTAAAGGGCAGTAAGACATCACAAAGCCTTACTCCTCTATTTGTTTTCTTTTGGAAGCTTAGGAAAAATAACTCAGAACAAAACAAGCAATGTCCTTTTTCATTTACTTTGGAAAGTACAGTTAAAAGTCACCATCCTGGACTTTGAAACAAAAATAGTATTTCTTTACATAATACAGCCTTGAAAACATTCTGGATCCTATATGTTGCCCATATAGCATCACTTGGCCAGTTCTTACGGTTTTATCAATATGCTGGTAGACAAAAAATTATGATGTAACTTGTACCGAATAAATATGCTTTGGACATGAGGAGGCATTGGTCTATAATTACAGCAGTTTAGAGAGGAAGAGTCCCACCCTGTCTGCAAGTCTCCAGGGATATGACATGACCCCAAATCACTTAAGTTTTGGACTTTTTTTAGATTCAAGCCGTTCTGCCTCTGATCCAAAAAGTCTAGTCCAATATACTTCATATCTACAGTGACTTAACACAAACACTTCCAAGTTCGATCTATGAAATGCAAAGATGGCCCAGAGCCACACCTTACCTCTTCTGGCACAATAATTAATGGGTACTTGTCCTCAGATAAAAAGTTGAAAATAACCCACACTTTAAATGAATCTTCTTCCTCAATGAGCAGGGGACTCTTTGTGAGGTTTTTTTTGACACAGAGGGTCCAACACATCCTATTTAATTCAAGCTTGTCAAAGTTGTCTTGGACCTAAAAAGGAATAAGGAAAAATTTTAATGAACCAATCCAACGTAAGTAATATAAGCCCAGTAAAACAGAAAAACAAAACCTACCATAGGCTTCCATTGCAATCAGTCCAATTAACCAACACATTTTCAGTGTATATCTTAGATACCACACTCTTAAAAGCTCAAATGAGAATGTTATATTAAGCCCACCTTGCATGGCTCAGTGTTGAGCCAGGAGGTCAAGGTTCGATTCCTGGTCAGAGCACATGCCCGGGTTATGGGCTTGATCCCCAGTGGGGGGAGTGCAGGAGGCAGCCAATCAATGATTCTCTCTCATCATTAATGTTTCTCTCTCTCTCTCTCTGAATGGTGTCATCGGCCACTCTCTCTTCTCTCTCTCTCTCTCCACCTTCCTAAAATCAACAAATACTTATTTTAAAAAACAGAGTCTAAATCAAAGTTTAAATGCTGTCTGTTAATACTATACCAAACTGCTTGTAGAACTCAGTAAATGGACAACATCTGTATGATGAAAGACATCTCTATAGGATTCGTTTCAAAGGCCACCACCATCAACTCTACCCACCCACACCCCTAAGAAAGATTTCGTGAAAGACATGCCACATGGGCAATAACAAGTGCCCAGAAGCACGCAGCCTTGCTCTGAGGAGCCAGAGATTCCGTGTGGATTCTGTGGTGAATGGTAGGGTTCCTGGAGGCGAGTGGCTAAGTTTATGGCTGGAAAAGCAAACACAGAACAAATCACAAAGAGCTCCATAGTTTTTTTTAATAGCCTACAGGAAACCCCCAGTGGCAGGATTCTGGAGCAGAGGACGAGCAGGTCATCTGCAGCCCAGATTACCACTCTGCGGAAAAGATGGCGTTTAAGGTGACCCCTGGAGCATATGGAAGAGCTCAAGGTAAAGCATTCCAAAGGACAGAAAGGAAATGGCCTCAGCAAAAGCACGGCAGGCACAGCACACCCTCGCTGTTTGGGAAATAGCCACAGGATGAAGGACACAGAAACAAGGGCAAAGGATAGATAAAGTTTTCCGTTTGGGAAGTTCTGGTAAGACATTAGGTGGAAGTGTCCATGGACCATCGGAGAGGTGAAACTAACCTACGAGGAGAGGCAGATCTGGGCATCCACTGCCAGCAAAGATGACTAAAACCGTGATGGCTGATGACACCACTCAGAGGGACCACAAAGGAAGAAGAGAGAGGAGATTAGAAACAGGACCGCAGAGGAGGAAGAGGAATCAGGATAACTGAAAAACACTCAGAGTGGTAGGAGAACCACAAAGATATGAGCACTGGGTGAGGAAACAGTTGAGAAGGTTTGATAAGTAGTGCGAAATGCTGCAGAGAGACTAAGGAGGGGCCGTTTAAAAGACCACTGGTTCTGCATGCACTTCGATGATCTCTAGCTATCTTCAAGATAGCTGAAAAGTGTGGCTAAAAGATTGCAGTGGGATCAGAAATCAAGAAAATTCTCCATAAATTAGTTTTCCTACGAAATAAGTTGTGTGTTTGGCTCCTTCCTCCTCTAAAACCTAATTCAGTATTCCTTAGTTTAATGATACTCAAGTAAGAGAGTATTAAATGATAGCATTTCCACCTTTTTTAAAAGTACAAGAATCAGATCAGATATGAAAAGCCCACAGCTAACATCATACTCAGCAGTGAAAAACTGAAAGCTTTCCTCTAAGATCAGGAACAAGGCAAAGATGCCCACTCTCATCACTTCCTTTCAACATGGTACTGGTCAGAACAATTAGGCAAGAAAAAAAAAATAAAAGTTCATCCAAATTGGAAAGGAAAAAAGTAAAATTATCTCTGTTTGCAGATGATATGCTCTTTTTTATTTTTTTAAAATACATTTTTATTGGTTTCAGAGAGGGAGAGAAACATCAATGATGAGAGAGGAAGGAAGAGGAGGAGAGAGAAATATCAATGATTTGAATCATTGATTAGCTGCCTCCTGCACCCTCCCCATTGGGGATCGAGCCTGAAACCTGATCATGTGCCCTTGAATAAAATTGAACCCAAGACCCTTTAGCCAAACCAGCTAGTGCTAATAACACTTCTTTAAAACATTTAGCATAGTGCCTGATACACAGTGGACTAAATAAATGTTAGCATATTTATCTTTATACTAATGTTTTCAAAAATACTTTGATGACATGGAAAGGAAATATTAATGTTAAGTGTTCAATATGATCCCAGCTTGAAAAAAATCATACAAATGTATTTTTAAAAATAAACACTCAAAGTAAACAGATCAACATTTTTTAAGTGACTGCCTCAAGATGGTAAGGGTAATATTTTCTGAATAAGTTCCTTTGTTAAAAAACTTACAACCATGAGCCTGTATTTACAATATAGGAAACCATTTTACAATTAAGAAAACCACTTCAAAAACAGTATTTCACATTAATTGTCAGAGACATAAAAATCAAAACACAGTGAGATACCACATCTCACACCCACAAGGATGACTATAACCAAAAAGATAGAAAATAACAAGTGTTGGTAACTATATGAAACAGCTGGAACCCTCACATACTGCTGGGAGGAAAGTTCACAGCGGCTTTGGACAACACCTTGGCAATCCCTCAAAAGGTTAAACATATAGTTGCCATATGACTCAGCAATGCCCTTCCTAAGTATATACCCGAGAGAACTGAAAACACACATCCACACAAACATTTGAACATGAATGCTCAAAGCAACAAATTCATAATAACCAAAACGGGGAAATAACTCAAATGCCTAGCACCTGTTGGGCGTACAAACAAAACGTGGTATATCCACAATGGAGTATTATTCAGTCATTAAAAGGAATGAAGTACTGTTACATGATACAATGTGACCACATACTCTATGACTCCATTCATAGGGTATGAGTCCAGGATAGGCAAATCCATAGAGACAGAAAGTACATTAGTGGTTGCCTAGGGCTCTGAGGGAGGAGAGAGTGAGTGCTAATGGTTTGTTTTGTTTTTTTTTGAGGGAGAACAAAGAAAATAGTCCCAAATTGATTGTGGTGATAGTTGCACAAAAATGTGACTATTTTAAAAACCACTGATTGTACACTGTAAAACATTATTTTGTATGTTATGTGAATATCTCAATAAAGCCATTATTTCAAAAACAAAAACAGCTATTTCTTTAAACTACATCCCTCTTAGATTTATATTGCTGGCCAAAGTGTCCAAATGGCATAAGCTCATCCATAGTACTCAACATAAAACCTCTTTATTCACTCCGAAGTTTTGAGGACATTTTGAGTGTTGAAGGCATATTCATTCAACTAACAGGTATCTGAAAACTCATTTTATAGAAAAGCTACAACTGACTTATGAACATCTGGTAAGAGTACAAATGTCAGCCTAGGAAAACTGAATGTAGAGGCTGCTGGCCTCAAGGGAAGGGATGCTATATTGAACTAAAATATTTCTCTTGGTGCGTTTATCCTCTGCATGTCTATATGTTTCCAAAAAAAAGACAAAAACTGAACAAAATGCAATAAACAACAAAATGGTTTATGTTAGAAAGTAGCAGATATCCCCAGTTAGGACTTAGCATATTGCCAAGGGAGTATTTGTTTTAATCATAGAGCCCAGACCAACCTTTCATGTGTAGAATCAGGGAAAAGAACTGAACCAAAGAAACTAATAGATAATTATATCTCAAGAAAGAATTAGATTGCCTCGTAAACATGCTAACACAGAACTAGTTTTTGATGTAGTCTATTGGAGCTCAATAGTAAAAAGCTAACACTGAACCACTTTCTTCATTTATTACCTGTCAGATAATCCAGATATAGTGACTCTTTGCCAAAAGGGGGTGGGGCTGAGGGCAGTGAGGGAGAGCCCTCCTAAGGCCTGACCAGTGTGGCTCAGTGGTTGAGTGTCAACCTATGAACCAGGAGGTCATGATTCCATCCCCAGTCAGGACACATGCCTGATTTGCTAGCTCGGTCCCCACTAGGGGACACACAGGAGACACCGATCAATGATTCTCTCTCATCATTGATGTTTCTCTCTCTCTCTCTTCTTCTTCTCTTTCCTAGGCCCTGGCCAGGTTGCTCCGTTGGTTAGAGTATCATCCTGATAGGCCAAGGTTTTGGTTTCGGTCCCAGATCAGGGGACATTCAAGAATCCACCAATAAACACATACATAAGTAGAACAACAAATGCTTATTTTTCTCCCTTTCTTTAAAATCAATGTTTAAAAAAGAATTGTTCCTAGATGCTTACAAAATTCTATTCTTTACTAAAGAAGGAATTTAAGCAAAAAAAACAAAGTTGACACTTAGAGGAGGCAAAATATTTGATATAAGAACATCAGCTATATTAATCATTTGAAGTCCTAATAAATTCTATCAACGTGAAGAACAACAGGAATGCTTAACTCGGAAGACACAAATACAGAAACCAAATGGGAAAATTATTTTTTGGAAAGCAAGTTTCAAATAATTTATCTTCAGAATAATTCTCCTAAGCAAAGGCAGAAAACCACTACAACAACCTAGGGGGAGAAATGACCAAGATGAACACTAAGGAACACCAGATACTAATGAAGAGGAAAGAGTCCTCTTACAACACTTGAGAGAAACACTAAGAGAACCAAATGGAGGCTGAGATCAGCTGAGATGACCAGAATGGCTTTTAAGCTGCTCCACCCCTGCCCTACCCTGTTTCCCCAAAAGTAAGACATCCCCTGAAAATAAGACCTACTTCCAGTTTTTGCCTCTCGCCGTAATATAAGGCATCCCCCCCGAAAATAAGACCACCCCGGTAATAAGGCTTCCCCCGAACATAAGGCCTCCCTGGAATATAAGGCCCCCGAAGCTACGGTAAGGCGTCTGACTTCTGACGTAAAGAGACCTCGTGCTGCCTGAACAGCTCCGGCTGCGCTGCGGCCAATCAGTGAGCTGGTTTGTGAGGTAATAAATTTCCTTTTTTCTCTCCCCCTCTCTCCTTCCCTCCCTACCACTCTCTCTAAATTATTCAACAATAAATGTGTACCGTATTCTTCATGGAAAAATAAGACATCCCCTGAAAATAAGACCTAGCGCATCTTTGGGAGCAAAAATTAATATAAGACACTGTCTTATTTTTGGGGAAATAGAGTATGTACCCAAACTGGGAAACAGAGTAATTTTAGAAGGGAATCATTTTAATCCCTCAATAATACAATTAAAAGAACACTGGGCTAGCCCTCACCGGTTTGCCTCAGCGGATAGAGCATCGCCTGTGGTCTGCAAGGTCTTGGGTTCGATTCTAGTCAAGGGCTCAATCCCAGTAGCGGGTGTGCAAGAGGCAGCCGATCAATGATTCTCTCTCTCCCTCTCCCTTCCTCTCTGAAACCAATAAAAAAATATATTTTGAAAAGAACACTGTCTAGAAGTTAAAAGGCTTAAATCACAAACTACCTCTTATTCACTAGGTAATCTTGTGCTCTTTTTCCTCCTGAGTTAAAATGGGAATAGGAATTCCAGTTATACATCACAGGATTAGCATGAGGATCAAATAAGACTGTATATATATGAAAGCACATGTTGCAAACATTTAATCATTATTACATTTTTTCTTTGCATGGCTGATAGCAAGCTCTCAATTTTATGGTATCAGGCTTCAGCCGCTATTGGCATTTTTTCCACTAAGTTTCAAAACAAAGCACTAATCTTTGCTCAATTTAAGCCCACACCATGGAATCCTTGGCAGCTTTGTCTGGGTTGACAGACTGGCGAGATTCCACTCCAGGTGGCTGAGCAATAGTAAACAAGGGCTCACTGTTCCATCACATCCTCTCCCGCTCTGTGCATGGGGTTTTCTCCAAATTTAGTGGCTAATTTTGGAGTTTCTAAATTCTCTATTTTCTTGCCCGGCTAAAAACTTTAAAATGCCCAAAATACTAAAATAAAGAACATTTTAAAATGTAAAACTCAAAATGCTTAAAGTTACACCCAGGAAAACAAAATGCAGTATTAGGACACAGCACTTTAAGATAGTAAACCGTGCCCTGGCTGGTGTTGCTCAGTGGCTAGAGCATCGGCCCTCCCGTGGAAGGATCACAGATGGGATCCCCAGTCAAGGGCATGGACCTGGGCTGCAAGTTCGATCTTCAGTCCCGGTTGGAGACAACCAGTTGATGTCTCTCTCACATTAACGTTTCTTTCTGTGTGTCTCTCTGTGTGTGTCTCTCTCCCCCCACTCTCCCTCCCTCCCTACCACTCTCTCTAAAACAGCAATGGGGGGAAAAAATCCTCAGGTATTACCAACAACAAAAAAGATATTAAACCATATCTCTCTATCTATTGGCCCAGACCACATAAATTCTAGCCCTGAAAAAACAAAGCAATGCCCAGATTCCTGAGGCTTTCTCAACATGTCCTATATTTTAATAATAGACACTCTTGTCTTTCATTTTTAATATTAAACACATGCACACAGCTGGTCATCAAGTGTTTGCTGAATATGAGATATACTTACATATAATGTATAGATAGAGTACAAGTGAGCTACCTGAACACAACAGCAGCCAAGTAAAGCTCCAGAAGATAGCACAGCATCAACTGAGGATTTGAGAGTTCACGTGTGAGTTTCTGTACAATTTGATTAAATCTTCTCTATTGAGATACTAGAGGCCCGGTGCACGGATTTGCACACCAGTGGGGTCCCTCAGCCTAGCCTTCGAGGATCATCCAAAACCGGCAGTCCTACATCCCCCAAGGGATGTAGTAATATGTGAAGTGGCAGGCGCTGGGGAAGAGCTGAGCCTGCTCCTCCCAGCCAGCTGCTCCTGCCGCTACCACCACTGGGTAGGCTTGCTGCCGCCCACTGTGGTCTCCACGCACCCTCCTAGAGCAATACTGGTGCACCCATGATGGAGAAGTAACTGCGGGCTCACGACCAGTCAATCCCAATGCTGGTCCCAATCCCAACCCCTGAGTGGATGGAGGAGGGTCACACAGGAGTTTCCACAGGAGAGGCTCACCAGCCATGAACCCAGCATCTGGTGCCCGCTGGTCAGCTGAGCTGTGCTCTCGTTGTGGGAGTTCACTGACCACCAGGGGGCAGTTCCTGCATTGAGTGTCTGCCCTCTGGTGGTCAGCGCACATCATAGCTACTGGTCAACCAAACAGTCGAATGGTCACTTAGGCTTTTATATATATAGATAATTCATGTACCCTAATAGTCACTCTTTAAAGTGTGCAATACACTCGTTTTTAGTATATTCACAAGGTGTGTGGGTTTTTTTTGTTGGTTGGTTGGTTTTTTGTTTGCTTGCTTATTTAGTGGTTAGACAGACAATCATATACTTTACATAATGTTCCCCTCAATATTTCCGGTACACTGACACGATACACAATATTATTGACTATCATTCCTATGCTTTACTTAGCTCCCCATGATTATTTGTGATTCTCAATCTCTTCACCTCTTTCACCCAGTGCCCCAACCCTCCCTCCCTTCTGGCAGCCTCCAGTTCTCTCTTTGTATCTATGAGTCTACTTCCATTTTGTTTATTTTGTTCTTTAGATTCCATATATAAGTGAAATCATATGGTATTTTTCTTTTTCTGACTTATTTCACTGAGTTTAATACTCTCTAAGTCCTCCACACTGTAGTAAATAAGATTTCATGCTTTTTTATGGCTGAGTAATGTAAAATTCCATTGTATATATGTACCACAGCTTTTTTAAAGTATTTTTTTATTGATTTTAAGAGAGAGGGGAAGGTAGAGGGAGAAACATTGATGTAGCACTGATCAGCTGCCTTCTGCAGGCGCTCTACCAGGGTTCAAGCCCACAACCTGAGCATGTGTCCTGACTGGGAATCAAACCAGCAATCTTTCAATGCAAGTCCCAACACTCAACCAACTGAACCACATCAGCCAGAGCACATCACAGCTTTTTTATACTAAACTCGTCTATTGATGGGCACTTGGATGGCTTCCATAACTTAGCTATTATAAATAACCCAACATAGATGTACAAATACTTTCGAATTAGTATTTTGGGTTTCTTGAGATAATCCCCAGAAGTGGAATCACTGGGTCATAAGGCAGTTCCATTTTTAATCTTTTGAGAAAACTCCACACTATTTTCTATGCACCAAGCCTCTAGTATGCATATAAGATCCTTGGCTAATCTCTTCCTGTCCTCCCCTCTCCCCTTCCCTCTGAGATTCATCAGTCAGTTCCATGTTTCCATGCCTGTGCATTGACAGTCTGCCCCCTGGTGGTCATAGCTACCAATCAAACAGTCAAATGGTTGTTTAGGCTTTTATATATATAGACTAGAGGACCAATGCCTGAAAGTCGTGCCAGAGTAGGCCTTCCTTCCCCCAGCTGCCGGCATCAGATTCCCGCTGGCACCTGGGACCCGGGCTTCCCTCCGGCCACCAGCAGGCATCCAGGACCAGGCTTCCCTCACAGCCCCAGCTTCATCCAGAAGGATGTCTGGTCTAATTAGCATATTACGCTTTTATTATTATAGATGTATTTGCCTATTCAGAACATTTCACATAAATGGAATCATACAATATTTGGCTTTTGAGTTTGATTAAATCTTATTTCATTATACAGTGGTACCTCGAGATATGAGTTTAATTCATTCCGTAACCTTGAGGTGTGGGAAACTATGAGACGCTCGAGTTGCAGTAAACTGGTGGGTCATGTGCAGCTGGCCGATCTGCGAGATTACTCCTATCTCAAATGTTGCTCGTATTTCAAAGCAAAAATAGCTCACCCGACGGCTCGTATCTCAAAAATCTGCTTGTATCTCAAAAATCTCGTATGTTAGGGCACTCATATCTCGAGGTACCACTGTAGTGTAGTTTCTCTTTCTTTCTAATTAACGTAGGATCAAGGTAATGTTATCATCTCTGCAAGGAAAATATTTCAAATACAAGATTTTATGTGTGTGTGTGTGTGTGTGTGTGTGTGTGTGATATAAACACAAAAAAAGAGCAAAAAAATATGACTAAGAAATTATATAGTTACAAAAAGTACTACATAAATGAAAACACTAATTTTGACAATGTTTGCTACAAACTTTCTGAAAAATATAAGGATTTTTTCAGAAGAAGCCTGACCAACATTTGGCATTTTCCAAACTACTAACTTAAATTATTATTATAAATTTTAATTACTGTACTTGGCTATTATACAAAAGCACTAAATAACAAAGAGAATTTATACATATAAAAACCAATAAAATACAAAGAAGCCACAGGGAAATATATAGTAGTGGCTATATATATAGTAATTAGGTGGTAGGAAATAAGAATTTTTAATGCATTTCATTTTTTAATTTATTGAATTTTAGAGAGAGGTGGGAAGAGAGAGAGAGAGACAGATTTGTTGTTCCACTTATTTATGCACTAGAGGCTCGTTGCAGGAAGATTCCTGTAAGAATAGGGATCCTGTGGCCTGAGCAAAACAAAGAAGGGAGCAAAGCCCTCTGAGGCAGGCGCCACCTCCACCTCCTCCCACTTTCACTGCCTCCTCCGGTTTTGACCGCCTGCTGCCTCAGCGCCAGCCCCTCCAGCCACCGCCTCCAGCTGCTGCCACCACAGCCACCCCACCCAGCTTTCCACCTTCCCTCCCTCGTCCTTGTACACTGTCTTCAGTCTTCACTCCTCGCCTGTGTATGCAAATTAACCACCATCTTTGTTGTATTAATTTCCATACTCGCTCTGATTGGATAGTGGGTGCAACAGAGTGATGGTCAATTTGCATGTTTCTCTTTTATTAGTGTAGATTCATCAGTTGATTCTTGTAAGTGCCCTGACCGAGGATTGAACCTGAACCTTGGTTTATCAGAACAACACTCTCCCTGGCCAAAGCACTCACTGTCACTTTTTTTTAAAAAGGGCTTTTTATTGTCTTTAATTTTAAGGTTAAATTGAAATTTCGTGCTTGGGGCGGACGGCGGCGTGGGCCCGTAGGACCTCGGGGGGAGGCCTCTGCGTCTCCCGGGCTTCCAGGCCGGTCCCTGGGGTCCTCGAGTCTCGTGAGGCCCGGGCCATGGCCCCCAAGACCCAGGCCTCCGAAGGGGAGAGTCTGCTGCGCACGGGGCAGGCCGCGGGCCCATCCTGTGGGGAAGTCAGGCTGTGCTTCCAAAGGGGAGAGGGGGACGGGAGCCGGGGTGGGCAGCCTGTAGGTGGCGCCGTGGCCTGGTTGGGCTCGGGCAGCGGTCTCGGGGCAGGGACCTCGCCAAGGGGACTGGAAGCTGGGCGCCCGGGTGCCCATGGAGGAACAATAAAGGTTTTGGGTTTAAAAAAAAAAAAAAATTTCGTGCTTGGTGTTATGAAGAGGCAAAAGCAGAAATTCCCAACCCTTCATATGATTACTTTCATACCTAAAATAAACGTGCATGTGTATTAAAAAAGATATGCAGCCTGGCCAGCATGGCTCAATGGTTGAGTGTCAAACTATGAACCAGGAGGTCACGGTATGATTCCTAGTCAGGGCACATGCCCAGGTTGCAGGCTTGGTCCCCCAATGTGGGGCATGCAGGAGGCAACCAATCAGTGATTCTCTCTCATCATTGATGTTTCTTATCTCTCTCTCCCTCTCCCTTCCTCTCTTAAATCAATTTAAAAAACATTAAGCCGAAACCGGTTTGACTCGGTGGATAGAGCATCGGCCTGTGAACTGAAAGGTCCCAGGTTTGATTCCTGTCAGGGGCATGTACCTTGGTTGCGGATACATCCCCAGCAGGGAGCGTGCAGGAGGCAGCTGATGGATGTTTCTCTCTCATCGATGTTTCTAGCTCTCTATCTCTTTCTCCCTTCCTCTCTGTAAAAAATCAATAAAACATATTTAAAAAAAAAAAAAAGGAAAAAGCTCTAGCCAGTTTGGGTCAGTGGACAGAGCATCAGCCTGCAGACCAAAGGGTCCTGGGTTCATTTCCAGTCAAGAGCACATACTTTGGCCGAAACCGGTTTGGCTCTATGGATAGAGCGTCAGCCTGGAGACTGAAAGGTCCCAAGTTCGATTCCAGTCAGGGCATGTACCTTGGTTTCGGGCACATCCCCATTAGGGGGCATGCAGGAGGCGGCTGATAGATGTCTCTCTCTCTCTCATCAATGTTTCTGACTCTCTATCCCTCTCCCTTCCTCTCTAAAAAATCAATAAAATATATTTTTTTTAAAAAAGAGCCCATACTTTGGTTGTAGGCTCCTTCCTGTAAGAGGTAACCAATCAATGTGTTTCTTTCACATCAATATTTCTTTCTGTCTTTCCCTCTCTCTTCCACTCTCTCTAAAAATCAATGGGAAAATATCCTCAGGCGAGGATTAAAAAATAATAAAATAAATACATTTTTTTTTAAGGGAAAAAAGCATCCTAAGAGTAAACAGGTACAGATTAATACAATATACAGTTCTTAATCTCCAAAAATGAACCAAGTGGGGAAAATATCAAACCAAGTTTTAGAAGACAGTAGAGATGAGGGAGAAGTAGGAAGAATCATTGATCCCTCCTTCCTTCCTTTCCTTTCTTTACCTCTTGATGCTTCACAAGTGAAGTCTTTAGTGAACTCACCAACCACCAGGGGCTCTAGGGCCCACTTGAAATATGCAAATCAGACAACGCTATAAGCAAGAAGAGGTTAGAATCATACCTTTTCCAGAATGAACTTGTTTAAATAGGGCATGTAGCCCTGATTGGAGACGGGCCCCTCATCATCATCCCTGAAGTGCTCTTCCAGGGCAACAGGATCGTGGGGAACCTTCAGCACCGTGCACAGGTTATGGGAGAGGACCTAGGAGGGAGAGAAAGGCGTTAAAGGCCTCCACTAACCAGCTCATGGCACCTTCGCTGCCTGAGCACAACTGGCTGCTCCCTGCCCTAGGGGGGAGAAAGGCGGAGAATAAACTAGCAGCTGGGGGTGAGTACAGCTCCTCACTTGTTACCCAGAAGCGTCTCTCATTCCTCCCCCAGTTGTGGTTCACTTCAAATGAGTCTCTTACAAGCCCACACTGAGCTAGGATCCATGCAAGACCCACGACTACAGTACTTGTAGTCTTATATTAATTGTCCCACATGAGAAAGAAAAAGGGGAGAAAGAGCAAGAGAAGGCGTTCAAAATTAAACTTCTCCTCAAGGAGAGCAGGGTCAGTCAATGAGAGCTGTAAGAAAGAGGAGCCCCAGCCCTAGCCAGTTTGGCTCAGTGGAGAGAGCGTCACCCTGTGGACTGAAGGGTCCCAGGTTCGATTCCAGACAAGGGCACATGCCTGAATTGTGGGCTTGATCCCCAGTAGAGATCCCCAGGAGGCAGCTGATCAATGATTCTCTCTCATCATTGATGTTTCTACCTCTCTTTCCCTTTCCCTTCCTCTCTGAAATCAATAAAAATATATTTTTTTAAAAAATAAAGAAAGAACCTCATACTGACTAGGCAGCTGCAGCTGGGGCTCTGGGCAAGGTGCCTGGCCCCGGCCAATCACAACCTCTCGGGGCTGCCATTTCCTCATTTGTTCCATAGAAAGGGCCAAGTTAATACACAAACATAACAGACATTAACTGGTAATCTCTACATGTCCAAACATCTCTAAAAATCTATGATGTTAGGCTGTTTTCAGCATTAGTACTTAAAAGTGTAAATGAAAAAAGAGAAAGACAACAAAGGTCCCATTTATAAACATGGAAAGAGTCAATAGCAAAAATACCTCAGGAGTTACTAAAACGGTCAAAGTATTTTGTAGAAAATAAGCATTCCAGGTGTAAAGGATTACTGGCCTTAGTGACAACCTAAGTAACACACTTTCACATCCAGTTGAATTAGCAGTTTGGCCTCTATCTCAACACTAACCTTGTTTCACATTAAATGAAAATTTTAAAAGAAAACAAATTTCTTTAATGTCATCCGTGCATTCCTAACAAGTCAAATTACATAGCTAAGACTATGCTTCCTTTAACAGAGATTATTACTAAGTGTTAAATCCCAAGGTTAAAATTTTCTGTTTTTCTCAGCTCTACCCATTTAATCACGTAAGGAGCCACATTCATCTCAAAAAAGATTTTCCATTCTATTAAGCAAGTCACGTTTTTCTGCATAAATTATTTCAGTTTGGATTTTTTTAAGATTTAAAAAATTGAATCTATAAAAAGAATATTTGCATATCTTCTTTCTACATTTGCTTTGCTTCTCAAAGCTTCATTTCTGTGCAAATCCTTTTCTACACGCTCTACTGGTTTTAAGGAAGTAAGTAAAGGAAGTAAGTTTGAAAATGGTTTAAATGAAGTAATGAGGACTTTATTGGCCCCTACAAAGCAGGCTGTGTTTCTCAAGCAAACCCTCTATTTATAATAGAGCACATGAACAGAGCACGGTGGAGTTTTTACTGAAGAATCTTACACCACAGTCAGCAAAACCCTAAATAGGTATTTCCTTGCTCTCCTTATCTGGTAAAACCTATAAAGTATCTATCCCCAAAGAGATTTTGTGAAGATTAACTTTAAGAATGTAAAGTGCTTAAAAATTGTAATGTACTACAAGAATGTAAGTTTTAGATAAATGAAGAGTATATTTCTCAGATAAGACTCTAAGGTCATTCAAATTTTAAAATCATTGGGGCTTTACCCAAGTAAAAATTTCCCAACCACTGGTTAAATTATGGTCCATCCATAAAACTTTAAGAACAATGAGGAAGTTCACTGTGTAGTGATATGAAAAGATCTCAAGATAAATTAGGTGAAAAAAAAAAAAACATACCTAAGACTACATTAGTGTGTCATCTATATGTAAAAGAAAAAGGAAGAAAACAAAAGGAACTCCAGGAGGATATATAAGAAACTAGTAATAGTGGGGGAACAGTGGGAGAAAGACTAATTTGATGTTAGAGTAGGGATAGATGACTTTTCACTGTGCCTTCCTCTTTTCAAAAAAAAACACAAACTATTCAAAAATACACTACCTATTTTAGAGTAAATATATAAGAGCACACAGCTAAATCTATTCATTGTCAAAGTCTATACTTTTTCTTCTACGTTAACCTACTCCCTAGAGAAGATTAGGTGTAAAAGAAAGACATATTCCACAGCAATGAACTGTGATTAACAGGTGAATGAGATGTAAGGGAAATACTAAATGAATTCAGAAAGGAGAAATTGTGTGTGCTACAGAGGAAGTGAAAAGTAACATAGGCGGGCCTTAAAATAAGGAGAGCTTTGGATAGGGAAAGGCTTGGGGGAAAGGTAAGAGAAGACTATGAGAAAGCAGTTAATTAATGCAAAATCCTCAGGATATAAAAAGGGGACACCAATCTCTACCATTCCCACCCCGCTCTCTGCTTTTGGGTCTCATAGATCCTCCAACTTTAAGTCTTGGCAGGGGGCCTTGAACACCATATTGTCATCCTTGTTACCTTACCGCTGGTGAGTACTGGCCAAAGAGATTAAATTCAAAGAGATTCAATTTGTTTTTCTTGACTAAAGTTACGGTACCCAGCAGAACTGAGACTAAAACTCCAGGTTTTTTAATCCCTAGTGCAACCTTTATAGTAATAAGGAACATCACGTTTTCCATAGGTAGGTAGTTCAATTCATTGACCCCACTGGAAAAGATTTAGCTTTGAACTTCAAACTTCAGCCTTGGACAAAAGACAGTACTTTTGTTAAGTACAGGGATAGCTGGATTCAATGACAATTTTCTAAACCACCTTCATTTAGTTAAGCAAATTATGAGGAAGGCAGCACTTTATAGCAACAAGGACCCTATGTGAGGAGACCTGAGTGTTGGCCCTGCTCATGTGGTCTGTTCCCATTCCGTGGTTTGCCATTTTCCCTTTTTGAAATATTTTAATATTTTGCTACTTAATCACTTGGTCTCTGAATACTCACTGCAAAATGAGGAGTTATAATCGTCTCTAAAATTTTAAAAAAGCTCAATCCTTAACTGACAACCCACACATTTCATGAATTCAACCAAAAAACTATATAATTTTTATCAGAAATTCATCTTTCTTCATTGTTAGTAAGTCCTAGAATAGGGAAGTCTTCTTCAAACAAAACAACAAATTGAAGAATAGGTAACTGAGGTTTTGTTACTACGAAAGGAAAAAAATGTGTGCTACCTTTAAAACTATTTTAAAATTTTTACCAGCATTTTTTAACAAGCCTAGACAGTAAGTCAAGTGTTTCTTAAATAAAATGTATCACGAAACCAAAATCTTGAAGGTCAGAATAAAAACTAGTCATAAGACGAAAACACTCTAATTAGCTTAAGTCAGTGGTTCTCAACCTTTCTAATGGCACGATCCTCTAATACAGTTCTTCATGTTGTGGTGACCCCCAACCATACTTCATAACTGTAATTTTGCTATTGTTATGAATTATAATGTAAATGCCTGTGTTTTCCGATGGTCTTAGGCGACCCCTGTGAAAGTGTCGTTCGACCAAGTTGAGAACCACTGGCTTAAACAGTAATTGATGCTAAGTTTTTAAAATATATTTTTATTGATCTCAGTGAGGAAATGAGAGGGAGAGAAACATCAATGATGAGAGAGAATCGTTGATCGGCTGCCTCCTGCATGCCCCACACTGGGATGGAGCCCACAACCCCAGCATGTGCCTTGACCAGGAATCCAACCATGACCTCCTGGTTCCTAAGTCCACGCTCAACCACTGAGCCACACCAGCTGGGCAATCTATCCCACTTTAAATCCTCTTCCTCCAAAGGCCATTCTTTTAGCGCCCATGTGATTGCTAAGCAACTTTGCTCTCATTCCCCTGATTTGAAGAATACACTACTGTTACTACAATAGATCCATAACCAGGCCAGAAGCACCTCTCTCCAGCTCCTTCCTAGCTGTCTGCTGACAAGAGATGACTAATTAGCTGCATGAGCCCTGCTTGTGTGGTCTGTTCCTGTTCGGTGGTTTGCCATTTACCCTTTTTAAGCATTTTGCTCCAACTACCAAGAAAATGAAATCAAGAATGATGAGCAGCTAACAGTGTTTTAACACACACGAGTGCACAATGTTTGCCCTCCTCCCTCCCAAAGATGTAGAGATTATACAGGTTCTCTGACCGTGCCCCCCTAGTCACAGTTTCCCCTTACAGGATGTGCGTAATGGGCAAAATCCAGCACTGAAAAAAGAGGGGGGTGGAGAGCTCTAGTTCAACAAGCTTATCTGAACGGACACAATTATAGATTTATAATTCATAATAGGCAACCTTTTTTTTAAACATGAAAATTCCTTTCCGATTTATAAAATTTCAAGCTAATGGCAAATTACCAGAAAACTCTTCCTAACAATGAACCAGAATGACCAATTTCCTTCCAGGGCCAGGCCCTGCCTTAAAAGCATTGTCTTAACAGAAGTCCCGCCCCTTACTACGTGGAGTCATTTTCCCTTTCCTGATAATATCCTTCATCCTGCTTGTCACTGCTTCAGTCCTGCTTGCTTTTCTTTAAGTTTGGGTTGGGGCAAAAGTTAGGTTTACAGCTGTGAGAATGTGAAACACAGTATTAGTATTTATTCATTATTGTTTATAAGGAAAATAACACAATAATGAATAAATACTAACATTGTTTCACATACAGATGTAAACCTACTTTTGCCCCACCCTGTAATCTTTATTCTGTTCAGCCTCAGAAATTTCAGTCATTGTTCACTCACGCTATTTGCTATGGGAATGCTATCTATCACCATTCCAGACACTTTTACCAAATTCATCTTCAACTGCTGTTTAAGCTACATTACCTTCTTGTTTAAAATCCATCAAAAGTCTACAAAAGTAAAAAACCCAAGTGAGGCAGGTTAGTATGAAGCTAGGAAAATTCCTTGGCAAGTGGAATGGGGAAACTGTGACAAAATACTAAACAAGGATGAGCAATTTACAGCCAGATCATAAATCGCAAGGCCTTATCTTCCCTAACCAAAGACACTTGGTTTATGCATTCCAGACCGTGCGGGCAGCCCAGCCTGGGTTCCAGGCCCCGGTGGTCCCTCTCAAGTGACATTCCTTGAAGACGAAACTGACCAGAGACTGATCCTGATCCCTCTATACACTGATTTTGATGCATCAGTATATCAAAGGTCACACCTGGAAAGTTGGCAAATATTCTGAATGAGGCTTCCCCTAAAATTCCCACCTTTACCCAGGACTCGTTCTCCCTTGAGCACACCTGCACTTCCCCCTGCAGCTTCTTTTCTCAGAAGTGTATCTTCACTTTCTTCCTCCTAAGCTTTAAAGCTTCCAGGAGACTTGCAACCAGGAGAGCAGCAGGCGGCAGCAGCTTGTCTCCAAGGGCCCTCCTTGTGCCTCTGTAATTATTACCAGAATCCACGAAACTCAGCTGGCTCACGTCTTCTGCCTCCATGACTTTCTTTCTAAAAGTCCAAGGCACCTAGCAGAGACTCAACTCTTCCTCACGTTTTGTGGGCCCACTCCTGTTGCTATGATCTTGCCTCTTAAGCCCTTGCTTTGTTTCACTGCCCCAAACTTTAATAAATGTACTCTCAAAATTACCTGGACTCAAATCGTGAAATCTTTCCGCCACGAAGTCAAAAACTCACACATTCCAGACTGGGCCAGGACACACCCATTTCAGTTTGGTCCTTTTCCAGTGACAAAGTAAGTATTTGAGCTCCATATTTAACTCACTCAACAAGCCAATCCCAATTTACTTTTCTAGCCTTATTTTTTTCCTAACCTCTGCACCAACTGTACAAATTCAGCCAAACAAATTGACTCCACTGTACCCCAAACAAACCCTGCACGACCCCACTCTTCTTCCTCCTCCAGCCCTTTGCTACCACTGCTACCTAACATAAATGCCATGCCTTTCTAAAGCCTCCAACACCCAAATATTATTTCCAGAACACTCTGTATTTCTTGTTTTACTACCACACATAATTTTCCTCTTCCATAAGATTATAAATTTCTGAAAGGCCCATGTCTTGCCCATCCTTGCATTCCCACAGCACCTAACATGTTATCCAGAATGCAGAAGTCTTTCAATAAATGCCAAATTAATTCCAAAAATCCTCAGTAAACAGTAAAACCATAATCCTACATAATAAAAGGCTAATATGCAAATCAACTGAATGCCAGAACAACCAGTCGCTATGATGTGCACTGACCACCAGGGGGAAGACTCTCAACGCAGGAACTGCCCCCTGGTGGTCAGTGTGCTCCCACAGGGGGAGTGCCACTCAGCCAAAAGCCAGGATTGCGGCTGCCAAGCGCAGCGGTGGTGGCAGGAGCCTCTCCTACCTCTGCGGCAGCGCTAAGAATATCCATGGGGGCCGGGCCTAAGCCATCGTCAGACATCCCCCGAGGGCTTCCAGACTGTGAGAGGGTGCAGGCACGGCTGAGGGACCACCCCCTTCTGAGTACATGAATTTCGTGCACCGGGCCTCTGGTACTTTAGTAATGACAACAATCTTAGGAAATAACCTACTGCTATCTCCTTATTTCATAGATAAAAAGACTGGAGTCTGAGACTTGGCCTCAGTCACACACTGATTAGTGCCAAAGTAGGGAGGAGAACCCAGGGCTCCTAAGTGCCTGACCCATAACAATGCCCTGTGCTAGAAACATTCCCTTCTGCCTCATCATATCCTTCAAGACTGGGAAACCTCATAAACTCTAGGAAGCCTTCACTGCCCCCGCCACCACCCGCCCCGTGCCCCGAATTCCTGTTCAGCATTTAAATAAATTGTTTCGTGTGCTAGTGATATCTCAAATATCTAACTACAGCTCAGTGAGGGAGAAAGCTCTGCCTAATATTTTCCTTCCGTACTCTTCACAGGGGCCAGCAGAGCACTAAGGGAGAACTCGGTAGGAGCATAACACTTACGGGCAGATTAAGGCAGGAAATCTAACTCAAAACGATCTGTTGCAATGTTGCCCACAGAATATATGCCACTCTATTACCATCAATGCCACTGGATTACATTCTTAATCAACTGCCTTTATTCAGTTATTTTGGATAACTCATTAATTTAGCCTTCTTTAGAAAATATTGCCAAATTTGACCCTATAAAAAATTGTAAACTTCCCTTTAAAAAAAAGACAAAAAAAAAAAAAAAAGAGAGAGAGAGATGCCATAAACCAGTGTGGCAAACTCATTAGTCAAACTGCTCGTGAGACACAGTTTGCTGACCACTGCCATAAACCAACAAAAGTCTAGTGACTCCAATATTCAAATCACCCTTGGAAATTATTAAGTAAAAGATGAACACCTAATAAAAACACAGACAACGGACAAGAATAGAAAATTCACAAAAGGAACTAATGCCTAATAAAGATAGGAAAAGATGCTTGCCCTCACTAGTAATCAAAATAATGCAAATTTTTAAAAGCCATGATTTTCCTCCTGGTGTTTGAGCACACACAGGGGAGTAAAGATTGCCAACACCCTAACACCGGAGAAAGTATAAGGCAGGTTTTCTCCAACACTACTGACATTTGGGGCCAGATAATTCTTTGTTTGGGGAGCAAGAGGAGGTGCCCTGTATATTATAGGATGGTCAGCAGCATCCCTGGCTGAAAACATCAAAACATCTCAAATATTTGTGGATAAGAACGTGGTTAAACAAAGCACGATGTATCAACACCGTGAACTAGTCTAGAGCCATTAAAAATAACGGTGTCTGTAATTATGTGTATTGATATGGAAAGATATCTTAACACACTGTTTAAGAAAATAGATGACACAGAAAGACAAGCAACCAAATGGGAGAAGATTTTTGCAAATAATACCTCCAAAAAGGGACTAATATCCAAAATATATAAAGAACTCATACAACTCAACAACAACAAAAAAACAGTTCAATTTTAAAGTGAGCCGAGGACCTGAATGAACACTTTCCAAGTTAAGATCTGCAAACGGCCAACAGATATATGAAAAGATGCTCAACTTCGTTACTTATAAGAGAAATGCAAAACAAAACCACAGTGAGATCCCATCCCACACCTGTTAGAATGGCTATCATCAGTAAGACAAGAAGCAGCAAGTGTTGAAGAAGATATGAAAAAAAGTGAACACTTGTATACTGCTGTTGGGAATATAAACTGGTGTAGCCATAATGAAAATCAGTATGGAGCTACAGTATGACCCAGAAATCTCTTCCAGGTATTTTCCCCAAGATTTGAAAACACTTGTATTTGTAAAGACATATGTACCCCTATGTTCCGTGCAGCATTATTCACAGTAGCCAAGACATAAAAACAACCTGAAGTCTCCTTTGACTGGTTAAGGAAAAGGTGGTCCATACATACAATGGAACCTAGTGGGCCATAAAAAAGATGAAAGCTATGCCAGCATGGCGCAGTGGTTGAGCATGGACCTGTGAACCGGGAGATCACAGTTGGATTCCCGGTCAAGGCACATGCCCAGGTTGCAGCTCGACCCCCAGTGTGGGGCGTGCAGGAGGCAGACAATCAGTGATTCTCTCTCACTGATGTTTCTGTCTCTCTCTCCCTTCCTCTCTGATACAAATAAAAATATTTTTTTTAAAAGATGAAATATTGCACTCTGACCAGTTTCTCATTGGTTAGAACATCAGCCTACAGATCAAAGGGTCACAGGTTCAATTCCTGGTCAGGGACACATATCTCAGTTGCAGGTTCAATCCCAGCCCTGGTCAGGACATGTGCGGGAGACAACAATAGATGTGTGTCTCTCACATCAATGTTTCTCTCCCCCACCCCACTTCCACTCTCTCTAAAAATCAGTGGGAAAAATATCCTCGATGAGGATTAAAAAAAAAAAAAAGATGAAATATTGCCATTTGCAAAACATGAATGGATCCTGATAGTATCATGGCAAGGTAAAATAAGTCAGATGAAAAAAGACAAGAACCATTTGATTTTACTAATATATGGGATAGAAAACAAAAGGTGACAAATTCGCAAACAAAATTTAAAAAATTCATAGACACAGACAATAGAATGGTGATTACCAGAAGGGAAAAGGGGTGAGGAGAGGAGAAAGAAGCTAAAGGGAGTCAACTATATGATGGAATAATATAGGTATTGTATTATAAAGTTGTACCCTTGAAATTTATGCTTTTAACCAATGTTATCCCAATAACTTTAATTACAGTTTTTGAAAATTATTACGATGGTAAAGTTACAAAAGCATGTGAAATATTATCTCATTTATATAAAAGGCTATAGATGCATGTATCTGTGCATGTGTGTCCATGTAGGGTAATGGGAGAGGGAGGGAGGGGAAGAGAAAGAGAGCTGTTAGGAAGATATGCACTGAAAAGTTAATTGCATCTGCCTTTGGTCATGAAATTTCGGGTGCTTTTCCCTTTGCCTCTATACTTTAATGTGCTGTTTGAATATTCTAGGTATTATCTTCACAATCAGAACCAAGTAAAGCTTTTATAGTTATGGAACATTTTAAATATGTTTTGGGATTCCAGGTAGAAAGCACCAATAAAATTATAGAATTTGAAGAGCTCATTCGAGGACTATGAAGTTGATGGACTTAACTCACTTGAACATCCATGAAGAACTACACTTTGCTTCTTGAAGAAACCACTCCATAGGCAATAAAGTCTCAACAAAGACAGCCTCCTTAGATTCCAGCCTCCCACTGGACCACAGCATAACAAATGTCTTAAAGAAGATAAACCATTTGTAAGAATCGTCTGTGTGTCACTCTCCTGATACTCTGTAAGGTCCTTACAGAAAAGGTCTGTATTTTATTTTATCCATCTGGGCAATACCAAAGCCTGATGAGAGGGTACGTGATGTTCAACAAGTGTTAGCTAAATGCATCCCATTTAAGAATCTTCATGCCCAGCCGGTGTTGCTCAGGGGTTGAGCATCAACCTATGAACCAGGAAGTCATGGTTTGATTCTTAGTCAGGGCACATGCCCGCCTAGTAGGGAGTGTGCAGGAGGCAGCCAATCGATGATTCTCTCTCATTGTTGATGTTTCTCTCTCTTTCCCTCTCCCTACCTCTCTAAAATCATAAAAAAATTTTTTCTCAAAATATTTCTTTTTCTTTCCCATCATCTTTATCTAGACCTGGGTCTTTAAATTTTTTTACTATACTAAAAGTATATTCTTTCCAGAAAGAATTTTTAATTGGAATCTCCAATTCAGATCACTTTTAAATTAAAAAACAATGTCCCCAATTAGTGATTAATACCACTAGAACTAGCAGGTATAACCCATATGCCCTGAGGTCTTGTAAAACAGTACGCTTCCTCAAAATTCAAATAGAGGTTTTTGAAGGAAGGACGATAAGAATTAACAAATATGTGAGAGAGAACTTCCTAGAAGAGATATTAGGTAATTCAGTTTAGCAGTACACTCTTCTCTGAAGCCACTGTGTTCACCCAAGGTGATGAACAAAATCTACTACTCCACTCTGACCACTCGATCTCCTGATGTATGTCTCCTGTAATATGGCTCTATCCCTATCAATCTTGTGAAACTGCTTTCTCAAAAGAATTCTGAGGCCAACACAAAGATGCACTTCCTAGACCCCTCCTCACAGAAGGAACTGCAGCCCTAGCCGGTCTGTCTCAATGGATAGAGCATCGGCCCGAACACCGAAGGGCCTCCGGTTGATTCTGGTCAAGGGCATGGACCTTGGTTGCAAGCTCACTTCTGATAGGGCATATGCGGGAGGCAGCCACGTGATGTGTCTCTCTCACATTGTTATTTCTCTCTGTGTGTCTCCTCCTGCCTTCCACTCTCTCTACAAATCAATGGAAAAATGTCCTCGGGTGAGGGTTAGCAGAACAAACCAAAAAGAACTGCAGCCCAGCTATAGGGACTGTGGTGGGCTGAGAGCCGCCAGCTATTAGTGCATTTAAGGTCCACCTCGGCCAATGACTGAGCAAAGTGGTGGTTTCATTCCTTCCCAACATGGGGGTCCTCTAACAGGCCATCTGCGTTCCAGTGCTCCCAGTTTTGTCAAGACCATATTGTGGTTTGACAGCTTTCCCAATCCTGCTTCCCCTCTTTTTTTCCATAGGTATTTCTCCCAGTAACCCTTTGGTATTCTCAACATTGTCTCAGCATCTGCTTCCTGGGGGAACCCAACCTTGGACACACACCTCTGAACAAGGCACTCTCCCACGCCTCGGGCACTTCGCCATGGGGTCATTCCCTCATGTGAGAATTGTTTTGTCCCAAGGCATACTATTTTCTCAGTTCTCCTCCTTCCTCTTCCAAGGTGCCTTTCTGGGACCACCTCCTTCACCCCTCAGTCTCCCAAGCTGGACCTTTCTTAAAACCCAGTTTTCCAGCTCTGAATTCTTTCTCGTATTCTCTTCTTAAAAAGTGCTTTTATTCTGACAACATTAAGTCACTTCTTTTCTAATGACTCTCAGATATCTTTCTGGTTTTGGCCCCTCAACGGAACTCCGGTTGTTATCACTAATACTAGAGATTTCTACGCTAAATTTGCTTCCCATTCAAATAACCCAAACAAGAACTCATTGCCTTTCTCTCCAAAATAGGTTTTCCACCCTCACTCCGACTTTGGTACCACCATCCCCTTAACAAAACTCTGGACTTCCCTCTTCTTGTACTTCTTTTACGTACAGTGTGTCCTATGTCTGGATCGAAGTCGGCCCCTTCCCCTCCAGGCCAACTCCTCTGTCCATGGAGTGAGCGGCCCTGTCGGCTGAAGGCTCACCAGAGAACGTGAGGCTGGCAAAACAAGGGTTCCTGGCCCTCGGTGGCTCCTATTCTCCCCGCTAAGGTCCCAACCGAGCTGCTGAATAGCAACCACTCACCAGCATATGACCTTGGTGAACACACCAAGCTAACAAAGTTAATTCAGAAGGCTCACCCTTGAAGATCTCATCCTCTATCCATATTTTACAAGTGAGGAAAAGGAAGCTCAGCCAGGAGAAATCACTTCCCTAGCCACCCAAGTCTCCCGGCTCTCCAATCAGTGCTCCCTCCTGACACTACTTTTTGTTCCTCCGATTTCCTTTCCAAATCCTTCATCCTAGGTTTTTACAGAGGAGTTGCACACATCCCTTGAGCTCAGTGACAAATCTCTTTCTCTAGAAGCATTCTCTGACCTACCTCCTCCAATCCTCACCGCAGGCTAGGTAGGTTCCCTTACTTGGGGTTTCCCAGCACTGTGTACCTGCCTCATCTCACTATATGTGAACTGCTGGTTTGCTGACCTGTATCGCTCACAAGACTGAGTTCTATAACGGTAGGGAACGTATCTGTTTTGATTCCCACTACCACCATCCCAGTCCGGCATTCGTCAACTTACTCTTCAACTTTCACAGCAGCTCCCAATTGGTCTCCCCATCTCCAGCCTCGCACCTCTAATCATCACACCCACATCATCAAAATTAATCTCAAAACTCTACCTTCGTCGTGTATCTATCCCCAAAGTTTTAACTTCCCCTTTACAGGATCAGTTCTGAACTACTCATTCTAACACAGTTGGTCAACAAATATATACAGGGTGTCCCAAAAACAGGTATACACACTTTAACAGCTGATAATTCAATTGATGCTTCTTTCTTTTCAACCAGACTAAGCTTTGACCAAAGAAAATTCACCCTAAAATGCTATTGGAAATTTGAAAACTGCCTTCAAACATTATTCAAAGTGTCCCCCCAAAAAATGTATACACACTCTCACATAACTTACTTAATTTTCACTCCTTTTCAGGTTTAACTCATCTGAAATAATGGGTGAAGTCAGACTAAGCTTTGAACAAAGAAAATTTATCCACTAGACTTTTAAGGGGATACACAAAAGATAAAGTTTACAGTGCAAAACTGGCAACAGTTGGCAAACTGAAGATGCACAAATTCCAAATGAAATGATTCTTGATGTTTGCAATTCCATTGCTTTGCATTATCAGCAGTGCCTGGACCAGACTGGTTAACAGTTTGAAACAGGCACTGATAAAAGAATTTATTCATTCCTATAGATACTTTAAATTTGTTAAATAAACTGCATGTTAATCAACACTGACTTTATAATCACTCAGAGTGTGTTTACATTTCTTTAGAACACCCTATATTAACCGTTTATTCTGTGCAAGAACAAAAAACATCTAAAATATAACCCTATCTCCCTTTGAATCCATATTTTCCATTATGCCTCAAAACAAACATTCTACACCGAGTACTTCCTCACTGTTCACCAATACTCTGGATTTGGCTCTTGCTCTTATCTACAAAGCCACCACCAAACTTGCCATCCTTCTTTGACTGTACTAGATAAGAGATCTGTCCCATTCCCTCCAGAAACAGCTGATGTTCTATCTCCTCCATAAAATGTTCCTTATCAACAACTGTCTTCATTTCCTTCTCTATTTCTATAGCAGCTTTATATATTACATTACATAGAAATATAATGCACAGCACATATGAAATTTAAAAAAAATTTTTAAAGACAATGCTTTGTCACCCTAGCTGCCGTGGCTCAGTGGTTGAGCGTCAACCTATGAACAAGAGGCCACAGTTTGATTCCTGCTCAGGGCACATGCCTGGGTTGTGGGCTCGATCCCCACTGGGGGCATGCAAGAGGCAGCCAATCAATGATTCTCTCTCTCCCTCTCCCTCTCTGAAATCAATAAAAATATATTTTCTTAAAAAGACAATGCTCTGTCTTCCAAATGAGAAATTAGGCTTTTTATTCTGTTTATGAGGGTATTTATGCTTCTTTATGAGTATACTAGAGGCCCAGTGCACAAATTCATGCACAGGTGGGGTTTGGCCAGCCTGGCTTTGAATGCAACAGATCAGGGCTGGGCCTGTCTGGAGGAGGAGATGGTGGGAAGTTGGCTGGCTGGCCTGCCCTAATCAAAGCCCAATCAAGCCCAGGCCGACTGGGGTGGTAGAGTCACAGGTGATTGGTCAGTGGAGCCCGCTCCTGATTGGGTGGGGGACCGGTTGGGGGTGGGGCCAGTTGGGGGAGGGGCTGTGGGTGGTGGGCTGGCTGGCCCCACTGCCAAGGGGGGTGGAGGGACGATCAGGGGCCAACAGCTGAGGGGAGGGCTTTGGGAGGTTGGCCCGCTGGCCCTGACCCTGATCAGGTGGTGGGAGCCCATCGGGGGCGGGTCCAGCCAGAGGAGGGTCCATCAGCTGATGCGGGCCTATCAGGGGCAGGGCTGGCCAGGAGGAGGAGCCACAGGTAGTTGGCCAGCCGGACCCGCTCCTAATCAGGGTGTGGGGGCTGATCTGAGGTAGAGTGTGGGGAGGGGTGCAGGAGGTTGGCCAACTGGCCCTGCCCCCTATTGGGGTAAGGGGGACAATCCAGGTGTTGGCCAGGGGGAGGGGCTGCGGGAGCTTGGCCAGCCAGCCCCACTCCCAATTGGGCTGTTCACTGGCCACACTGGGCATCATAGCGACCAGTCATTCTGGTAGTTACAGTGTTCCAGTCACTGGCTTTTTATAGAGAGAAATAGTTATTTTATTTTTGGTTAATCCTCAACCAAGGATATTCATCCATTGATTTTTTTGAGTGAAAGGGAATGGGAGAGACACAGGGAGAGAAATACATGGATTGGTTGCCTCCTATCCACACCCCAACCAGGGCTGGGGTTCGAGCCTGCAACTGAGGTATGTGGCCTTGACCGGAATCAAACCCAGGACCCTTCAGTCCATAGGCCAACACTCTATCCAGTGAGCCAAACCAACTAGGGCTGACCAGCCACTTTTCAATGTTTAATATGCAAATATGGCTAATGGCGAACGTATTGGACAGCAGGGTCTGGAGTACACATTTTCCACTCTCTGTAGAATTTGCTTCTATGTTGTCTTATTGGAGTCATTTCATGTATTATCTTCTTTATTAATCCATACACTCCTCGAGGTAAGCAACAATGTTGTATATTTATTTCTTCTTCATAGTCCCTAACAAAAGGTGCTCAGTAGATTAAAACCTTCAAATTCATACAATGTTTTATAGTTCGATTTTAACATCATTGTTTGTTAGGAAATAGGTGGCTAGCAAATGTTCTGTTGTCACATATAAAGGTTGGGAGCTGCATCTGTGAAAGCATGCATGCTGTTAAATGTCATCTTATTCCCATTTAACAGATAATCTTAAAGCACAAGAAGCAAATATCCCAAAGTCACCAGGGTACAGAATCTCAGAATTTCAGTCTAGTTCTGTCTACTGGCAGTCTGCTGTCCCAATACCTAACAGCAAGTCCTCAAATCATCACTGAAGAAAGTCACTGAGAGTTAAGTCAGCTGGCCACCAGCTCCTGCTCTCAACTCCAAATTAACAGCAATCTGGCTCAGATACCCATGATCCTGTAAACTGAAAGAAATGATGGGATGTGCTGCCTAGTAAGGCAAAGACTATACCATCCTCCCAGAGCTGTTTTCTAGTGAAATACTAACAGCTTCTACCAGCTGGCCAGTTGTCCATATGAGCAGAACCACTAACTGGTGTGGCTCTTGCTGGCCACCATGCCCACATATACCACTCTCCTGGTCCCAATTCAAAGGTATAGAAGACAAAGAAGAGCCCTAAGATGGCCCTGCCCAGTGTGGCTCAGTTGATTGAATGTTATCCCATGCACCAGAAGATTGCCTATTCGATTCCTAGTCAGAGCACATGGCAGGGTTTCGGGCTTGATCCCCAGTGCAGGGTATGCAGAAAGCAGCGGATCAATGCTGTGCTTTCACATCGGATGTGTCTCAGTTCTTTCCTCTCTTTCTGAAAATCAATAAACTATTCTCTTTTTTAAAAGAGAGAGAGAGAGAGAATCCTAAGATTTTTTAAAAATTAGTTCTTTGCCCTTGACTCAGTGGATAGAGCATTGTCCTGCAGGAAGCAGCTAATCAATGATTCTCTCCCATAATTGATGTTTCTATCTCTCTCTCCCTCTCCCTTTCTCTCTGAATCAATAAATATTTTTTTAGTTAGTTCTTCTAATATTCAGAAATCTCTCTCTAATTACAAGATCCCCTTGTATGAAATTCAAGTACATGTAGACTTACTCGTAAATACCTTTCTACAGTTAATTATTTGCTGAGGATTGCATTTTCAAGAAGACACAGATTTTGTGTATTTATATATATATATCCTGAAGGTAGAATGAGAAGAATACAACAGAGCAGAAAAAAATAAATTTAGGAAATAAAGCTTCTGTGAAGATGAAAAAAGCTGAGGCAAAGGGGCTACCTTAGACTTATGTGGTAGGAAGGAATAGGACACACACATGTGGGAGTGCACTGAGTTCCCATGTACTGAATTCCACGGAGGGGACTATAATAACCCTCCTGTGGAGAGGGAATGAGAAGTACCACTCAACAAACAGTAAGTGGAAAAGGTCACACAAAACCTCTTTCAACTCTAGCTTCCAGTTGTGCACCTCTGGGACTGCAGCGAGACCCCAAAGGAAACACATAAAAAGAATCAGAAAGGTTACAAACTCTAAGTCTTAAGAGTAGAAAGACAGAGAGCTGCACACTACTGAAAAGCGCCTCACGGTTGCATCTTACCTTTGATTAAAGCAAAAGTTTACATGTATTAAAAAAAAAAAACTTCCAAGCTCTCCCATACAAAGTTTCCAGCAAGTAAGAAATAAAGAAAGGAAATAACCCAGGATCCATTATTACTATTTAAAATGTGTTTAAGCCCCCTAGATGGTTTGGCTAACTGGATAGAGCATCAGCCTGCAGACTGATGGGCCCCAGATTCGATTCCGGTCAAGGGCATGTACCTTGGTTGCAGGCACATCCCCAGTAATGGGGGTGCAGGAGGCAGCTGATTGATGTTCCTTTTTTTTTTTTTAAATATGTTTTATTGATTTTTTTAGAGAGGAAGGGAGAAAGATATAGAGTCAGAAACATCGATGAGAGAGACACATAGATGAGAGAAACACATCAATGAGAGAGAAACATTGATCAGCTGCCTTCTGCACACCCCCTATTGGGGATGTGCCCACAACCAAGGTACATGCCCTTGACCAGAATCGAACCTGGGACCCTTGAGTCCACAGGCCGACGCTCTATCTACTGAGCCAAACAGGTTAGGGCCTGATTGAATTTCTAACCCTCTATCTCTCTCCCTTCAGCTCTATAAAAAAATCAATAAAATATATTTTTAAATGTGTTTAATATCTCTTATTTGCTCTTTATTTGGAGAGCTATCTTTTCTGTTTTGTTTCGGTGAAATATAAAATAATATTTACAGACTTTTAATGGCTCACTCATGACTCCAATCCCCTAACCCCACTTTTTAAAATTAGATTTTTTCATTCTTCAACAGAAACTACTTTTACAGCAGGGGTTAACAGAAACAAAATCACTAAGGATTAGGGAGGGGATACTATACATGCCAAGTTCACAAAAGTCAACCATATCGTTTACATTGTGCTTCACACAATAAATGCCCTTTACTGCCTCTCGCTTCCTTTGTGTTTTCCTCTCACCACTGGCCTGGCTCATTTACTTCTGTAACCAGCAAGGTTAAAAAATGTTGAAGCTAAATGTCTACATGAGAACAGAACACAAGGCATTATTCACAAGATACATAAAGCATCTACAAAGCAAAGAATAAAACCATTTAGTTGAAAATCTATCTTTGGAAAACGAATAAGATTCAAACTACCCGTGTTGTTCCTAAAATAAATTGCTTTTTTATTTAGATCCTCACTAGTTGTAGGCCCTTTTCCTTCAAAAGGGCAAAACAAAACAAAACCTTAGGTTTCTCAGAAGAACAGGATAAAGTGCAGAGCCAATAAGCTTATTTAAAGACATTTCCAGCACGGACATGTAATTCACCCTGTAACCACAATTGCAAAGTGAAGCTATAATGGAAGTTGCAAAAATATCACTGGATTATGCTATACTTAAGAGGATGAGGACAACATGTACAATAACGAGAGTATTGCTAAGCTACATTTTGATCTCTGGAAGGAACATAAGAAACTAGTAATAATGGTTAGCTCCAGGGCAGGGAACTGGTAGGGCCAGATGTTGGAGGAAACTTTTCACTTTTGTGAATGTCCTTTTGAACCTTATGAATTTTATACCATGTAGATATGTAAATTATTCAGAACATTTATTTTGTATGTACATGTTTAAATAAGAAATAGGTTTCATCTTTTTATGTTCTTGGAATTACATATATTTCTGAGTAACAGTGGAGATTTAGTATCCTTTAGAAAGGATACTAAAATTCTAAATAATTTCAAGATTATTATAATCATCAGCGGAAAAAATAATCATTATCTCTACTTTAAATATGCCCTATACCTATTTTCATTATGACTTCTGCAAATTTATATAACATAAAAGTATGTCTATTTCAAATGGCATATTAGTAAGGTTTCCTAAAATATTGAATCCACACATATCCTCATTACACACACACACACACACACACACACACACACAAGAGCACAAACACCAAAACCAAAGGAAAACGTAGATTAAAATTTTATTTTCTGACATTAAACTCAATAATATTTACTCAGCTACCTAGCACTTCCCTATGAATATTTTTTTAAATATAATTTATTGATTTTTTACAGAGAGGAAGGGAAAGGGAGAGAGAGTTAGAAACATTGATGAGAGAGAAACATCAATCAGCTGCCTCCTGCACACCCTCTTCTGGGGATGTGCCCGCAACCAAGGTACAAGCCCCTGACTGGAATCGAACCTGGGACCTTCAGTCCACAGGCCAACAATCTATCCACTGAGCCAAACTGGTCAGGGCAACCTATGGATAGTTTGTTGAAGTTTTCATCAATCTCTTAGTAATTCTTAATACTCCCATAGAGTATACCAAAATTATATTCAAAACAAACAATAGTTTGTTCTAAGGAAGGACTATTCATGAATACAAGTAAAAGCAAGTGAAGAATGTGTTTCTAAAAATTTCTTTCCCCACCATTAGCCTATTGCTATCTACTTCAGCAGCTGTGAAAACCAGATTTCAACACAATTAGAAAAAGCTTGGCCTAAAACAATAATTTAGTTTTGTTTCTTGTTCTCTGTATTCCAGCCTCAAAAGTAGACTAAGACCAAATCAATATGACAAAAAAATGAGTTGCCTTCCAACAATACAAATGCAAATTAAGTTAATAAGTGCTGATGACTTCTATGGGGTGCATATATTGAGTAGGGGGGTGAAAACTAATACAGCTGCAACTCAGGTAGGGAGCCAGAAGTGCCACAACTGGAGCCAGAGAGATGGAGGTCCCCTGCAGAGGGTCCACGGGGGAAGGCCAGGGAGATCACAAGAAATGCAGGAGGAAGAGGAAGAATCAAGGTAAGCAAAGAGAGGCAGCAGTGGTTGCCTTTCTTTTTCTTGCTTTGTGTGTGTGTGTGTGTGTGTGTGTGTGTGTGTGTGTAGAGTATTTAACAAAGATCAAGAAGATATTCTCCTTAAAGGTAAAAAATAAAGTTATTTCCAAGATGATGCTACCCCAAACTTTTCATAACTTCTCTTTGGTTTTATTTTTTAATGTATTTTTATTGATTTTAGAGAAGAAGGTGAGATAGAAACATCAATATTAGAAAGAATCATTGATTGGTTGCCTCCTATAACCCTGGGGATCCAGCTTACATACAACCCAGGCATGTGCCCTGATGTGGAATTGAACCATGACCTCCTGGTTCAACCTCTGAGCAATACCGGCCAGGCTCATAATTTCACTTTTAGAGAAAAAATATCTAGCTCATGAGCTTTGGCAAGGAAAAATCTATCTCATTACTTTACAATCTCTAAAATAGATGTATATAATCTATATATACATATAAAAGTCCAGCAACCGGAACACAGAACGACCAGTGGCTATGACATGCTCTGCAGCAGCCAACCAGCCTGATCCAGGCTCTGATTGGCCCTCCCCCTGGCCAACCCAGCCCCCGATTGGCCCCTAACACCCTGACATTTCTGTTGGTTGCCTCCTGCACATAACCCGACGAGGGCTGGGGAACCTGCAATTAAGGTGAGGACTGGAGGGTCTCAGGTTTGATTTCAGTCAAGGGCACACACCTTAATTGCAGGTTCCCCAGCCCTCGTAGGTATACATGCAGGAGGCAACCAACTGAAATGTCTCTCTCACATCGATGTTTCTCTCTCTGACTCTCCGGCTCCCTTCCACTCACTCTAAAAAAAAAAATCAATGGAAAAATATTATCTGGTGAGAATTAACAACATCAACAACAAAGACAAAACAAAATAAAACAAAACAAAAAATCAGTTAGGGCAATATTTCTGTATTTCTTATCTCTACTACCAGACTTTACATTTCTTAAAGATACAATAATTGTCTGATATATACCTATTTATATCTATAGATGTTTAGCCTTCTCTAATGGTTGATCATTTTATTTTCCTACCAAATTTAAACTCTTTGAAGGCAAAGACTCATATTTGTTTATTGTTTTCTCCACCTTCACATTTAACATTGGGCACAGTATCTAGCACATTAAGTGTTCATTAAATAATTAGTGAATGTATCCATTCATTGTGTCAAAAACTGACAAATGTCAAAATATATTAGAATGCCCGTAGTTTTTCCAAAGTGATCAATTGGATATGTAATATCATTTTGGATATGTAATTTTCAGTCTGCTGTTTTATGAAGCAATTACAATAGTCCCTATAATTAGCAGGTATGTTCCAAAACCCTCAGTGGATGCCAGAAACCATGAATGTACCAAACTCTATATACACTATGTTTTTCTCTATACAAAGAAACCCATGATAAAGTTTAATTTATAAACTAGGCACAGTAAGAGATGTTAATAATAAAATATAATAATAAGATAAAACCACTACTAATGACTAATAATAAAATAGAACAATTTCAACGATACTGGAGTAAAAGACCTGTGAATGTGGTCTCTCTCAATAACTGATCTCATAATCAAGATGGCTCCTAAGCGAACTAACAGGTAGGTAGTGTATATGGTGTGAATATGCTGGACAAACAAAAGATTCATGTCCAGGGCAGGACAGGGATGGATGGTGTGGGGAGGAACTGGGCTGGATGGGGTTTGGAGGAAAGACATGACATCAATCATATTTCATCACACCACCGAGAACGGTGGGCAACTTAAAACATGAATTGTTTATTTCTAGAATTTTTAATTTACTATTTTTGGACAATGGTTGACTACTGGTAACGGAAACAATGGAAAGCGAAACCATGAAAAGTTAAACCGCGGATGGGAGTTGGGGGGAGGCCCTACCATATATCCTGCCAGGAGATATTAACTATGAAGAGCTCACAAATACCTGAAATTATCTTGGTACCTTATACAGAGTAAACACACAAAAGGTTGTTATATGAACAAATGAATGAACGAACAAATTCAGGCAAAAACCCTAGGCCTAGCCAATACATTGATGAACATCAAACGTCACAGTCAAAACAAATAAAGACATAACTAAAAGTTGTTCTTTTTATATTTTCAATTCCAGTAACATTAGCAAGATGAACAGAACTAAATCAATACCACAGTCTCTCAGTTAAGTAGACAGGAAGAGAAAAAATACAATTGCACAGTTGCATTATCAGCATCTTGTGGATGAACTGGGATTTGAATACGTACTTCCTGCCAAGCCTGCAGTCAAGAATAATCTGAACACTTCTTCTAATAGCAACCACAAGGGCAATTATGGAGCGTAACAAAGTAACAGAAAATATCTCATGTGCAATCAACTGGAAGAGAAAAAAATGAAGAAGAGTTTGAAAATCTCGATTCTAAATTTAGCTACTACTGTACTTACAACTATGACTTTGGCCAAGTCACCAAACATCTCAGAAGCTTCATCTATCTTATCTATAAAATGAAGAAGTAATCTGGCAGTATCTAGGAGAAAAAAAAATGCTATTTTTCTCTTGAAAGATCTTTAAAATAAAAACAATGGTTGAAAATGTTTAACATTGCTTGATGGGGTTTTCAATATATGAAAAGTAATCAATATGACAACAACAAATAATGCAGGGAGGTAAAAGCAGCCTATGTGGTGATAAGGTTTTTACCTTCCTCTTAAAGTGGTAAAATATTAATTCTAAATAGATGGTACAAAGTTAGGTACATGTATTATAATTCCTAACAATTATTTAAAAAACTATACAAATAAACATATTTAAAAATTCAGTATTAAAATGGAATCCTAAACCCTGGCCAGGTATCTCAGTTGGTTAGGGGCTGTCCTGATACGCCAAGGATACGCCAAGGCACATACAAGAATTAACCAAGTAATGCATTAATAAGTGCATTATTAATGCACTTTCTCTTTGTCTCTCTCTTTCTCTCTCTCTCTCAAATCAATAAATAAAAAATAAGATGAAATATTAAAATATATTCAAATAATCTAAAAGAAGGAAGGGCCCAGCCAGTGTGGCTCCATGGTTGAGTCAACCTATAAACCAAGAGGTCATGGTTCAATTCCCAGTCAGGGCACATGCCCAGTTTGCAGGCTCTCAATCCCCAGTAGGGGTCATGCAGGAGGCAGGCAATCAATGATTCTCTCTCATCCTTGATGTTTTTCTTTTTTCTCATCATTGATGTTTCTTTCTCTCTCCCCCTCTCCCTTCCTCTCTGAAATCAATAAAAATATATTTTTAAAAAATAAAATAATAAAAGGAAGGGAAAGAGAAACAGAACAAGAAGACAAACTGAAACCAATAAAAAAAAAGTAGCCCTAAATATAACCATACCAATAATTACATTAAATGTAAATGGTACAAATACACCAATTAAAAGACACAGACTACCCAAATAGATAAAAAAACAAAACTCAACTACAGGAAACCACTTTAAATATAGTGACACAGCCCTAGCTGATTTGGCTCAGTGGATAAGAGTGTCACTACTCAGACTGAAAGGTCCCAGGTTTGATTCCAGTCAAGGGCATGTACCTCAGTTTCAGGTTCAAATCCCAACCCTAGTCAAAGTACCCGGGAAAGACAACCAGTTGATGTGTCTTTTTCATTCCAGATTTCTCTGTGTGTCCCCCTCTCCCTTCCACTCTAATAATCAATGGAAAAATATCCACTAACGAGGATTAACATACATACACACATATAGTGGTACAGGTAAATTAAAATTAAAAACAATTAAAAAAAAAAAAAAGCCAGAATCGGTTTGGCTCAGTGGATAGAGCGACGGCCTGAAGACTGAAGGGTCCCAGGTTCGATTCCGGTCAAGGGCATATATCTTGGTTGCGGGCACATCCCCAGTAGGGGGTGTGCAAGAGGCAGCTGATCAATGTTTCTAACTCCATCCTTCTCCCTTCCTCTCTGTAAAAAAATCAATAAAAAAAATTTTTTTTAAAGTAAAAACAGTAAAAAGTGGCATGCTCTTCCTCTCTCTCAGGTGAGCATCTCCTAAATTCTAAGGGTCGCCAGGAGACTTGCAACCAGAGGAGCAATGGGCAGCGATGGCTCCTTTTGAACCAGTTTTCAAGGCCCCTTTTCTCTGACTTATCAGTGACCCTGCCTAGGCCCTCTCCTGTAGCTTCTTCTATCTTAAGCCCTTCCTTGTCTCACTGTCCCAGCTTCCATAAAAGTTTTCTCAAAATAAAAGTACAACCAGTAAAAAGCAAAATGCAGCTCTTTTCATGATCACCAAAAACTAGAAATAATGCCCATGTTCGTCAAGGGTGACAGGATTAACTACGGTCCATCTATACCCTGGAATATTACTTAGCAGCAAAATAATTATTGATATACACAACAACACGGATGAAATGCTAAGGCATTACACTGAGTAAAGGAAGCGGAAGCCAGTGTGGCTCAGTAGTTGAGCTTCCTTCAAACTATGAGCCAGAGGTCCTGGTTCCATTCCCAATCAGGGCACATGCCAGGGACTGTGGGCTCTGTCCCCAGGGAGGTGCGTGCAGGAAGCAGCCAAAGGATGATTCTCTCTCATCCATGTTTCTATCTCACGTCTCCTCTCCTTTCCTCGCTCTAAAAATCAATTTTAAAAATGGTGTGTCTTCTATTTGTTTGTTTTTAAGAAAAAGCAGCCAGTGTCCATCTGGCCAGTGTGGCTCAGTTGGTTGGGTGTCCGTCCTCATTGCACTGCAAGATTACTGGTTCATTTTGCTCAGGGCACATCCTGGGTTGCCTACTCAAGCCCTAATAGGGAGCATGCAGGAGGCAGCCAATGGATGTTCTGCTCTCACATCAATGTTTCTCTGCCTCTCCCTTCCTCCCTCTCTAAAAATCCATAAAAATATTTTGTAAAAAAGCAAAAGTGTCAAAAGGTTACATACTTGTACAACTCCATTTATATGACACTGTAGGAAAAAGACAAACTACAGCCATTAAGAACAGATCACTGACTGCCCACAGGTGAGGATGAGGGGGAGCTTCCTGGAATAAGAGGACTGATGGAAACGTGATTTTGGTAGAACTATACACCAAAAATGTCTATTTTTCTTTGTCAGTTTAAGAAGGGAAGTATAAAATGAAGATGAAGTGGATGACTTCTGCGGACCCTCCCAGACTTCCGTGGATCCTTCAGGAGAAAAGGAGAGGATGCAGAAGAAACCCCAGGGAGAATGCCAAGTCCTAACTGGCACAAAAGCCACTATACTCATAAGAACCTCAAAGCAAACCCACTCTTCCGAAATTAACTCCCAGAAGAGGCTAAGAAAACCCGACCTTCGGATCCAAAATGTGTACGTTTTGAAAGCGCCTGTGAATGGTCCTTCTTGTCTGTTTCCATATTTTACACTCTCCAGGCGCTGCCAAGTTCTGCTGGCTAAGTGCCACTTCCCCCTGCTTGGGGTTACTCCCTGCACAAGCATTCCTTTATGTATGTATACCTTACACTCCCGCTTAACGATGGGACCCTTGGCAGTCTGGGGAAAGAGTCTGCAAAGGCAGTGGCGCTGCAGGGTGCCCGAGGGATGCGCGCTCCGCCCCGGGGGCTAAGGGCCCCGGGGGACCCAGCACACCCTCCAGCAGTTCCAGCCCCGCGGACGCTAGGGCGGGGGCAGTTCTTCCCTGCAGACCTCACAGCGCCCTCCAGCGCCCACGCCCCCCGGGGGAGGAGGCCGAGGAGGAGGAGGAGGAGGAGGCCGACGGGGGCCCCTCTCTGAACCGCCCGGTGGCCCGGGGTGCAGCTGGCCGGTGTGAGGGCCGTCCCGCTGGAAAAGTCTCTGCCCAGTGACTGTGGGCAAAAGGGGTGAATTCTGGGCAGGGTCTCTCCGGGGGCTTCCCACGTCCCCTACGAGTCTGAAATGTGGGGGGCTCCCGCGCCAGCAGAGAACCGGTTCGCCGCTCGGAGACCCCACCCGGCTAACCGGGAGCCCCCAGGGGAGAGCGGGGGGGGTTACTACCAACGCACCTGCCCGAGGGCAAGTGGGACCCCGACGGGAGCCGCCGCCGGGAGCAGCGTCCCGCCCGCCCCTCCCCGCAGTCATCCCGGCGGACCCCGCTCCCGCCCCGCGGAGGAGCGCGCCGGGGCGGCCGCGCGGGGAGCGGGGGCGGGCACGCACCTTGAGCTGCGACTTGGAGACCTTGCCGCTGTGGTCCAGGTCGAGCGCGGTGAACGCGTGCCAGATGGTCTTGAGCAGCTCGTCTTTCAAGCCCCCCATGGCCGCGGCCGTGCTCCCCCGACCGCCCAGCCTGCGCAGCCAGCCTCGCCGCGACCGACACCCGGGGCCTCCGCCGCCGCTGCCGCCGCCGCCGCCGCCGCGACGGTCACCTGACCTCGGCAGGCCCCGCCCCCTCGCCCCCGGCCCCGCCCCCTCACCCCCGGCCCCGCCCCCGGGCCAGGGGCGCTCTCCCTGAGCCGCGCGGGCTGGGGCGCGAGCGCCGGAGGGGCCCTCCGGCCCGGCTGGGACCGTAAACAGCACCCCCACACACACAGCCCACTAGTGTTCCCCAAGCCAGCTCGGGCCATTTGGGTGCTCGGGTGCCCTTCGCACCAGAGCCTCCATCCCGGGGGAGAAGGTGAGCGTCTCAGTGAGCGCCCTGTCCCGTTGCAACAGCGGCGCCCCGCACTGAAACGGGGCGCCCTGCTCCTGATCCGGGGGCGAGGACCCTGTCTGGGGAGACTAGACAAGACCCCCAAAAAGTCGCCGGCAGGAGCGCAAATGCTAGTGCAGGAACCTAGAGGGAGAGGAGGCGGGGCGGGGGGGGATGGAAGGCGGGGAAGGGCTTCAAAGGGAAGTTGGTTCATTCATTTCGCAAACTTTTTTTTTTTTTTTTTTGATGCCTACTATGTAGTAGGATCTGGGGGCAAGAGGCGAGGCTTCAAGTGGGTTTAGAGTCGTTGTGGTTGTAAATCCTCACCCGATCCATTTATTTATTTTTTTTTTTTGAGAGGGGGAGAGAGAGAAACGTGAAGGTGAGACAGACACACTCTCACCTCCATTGGTGGCCTCCCGCCTGCACCCCGCCTGGAATGGAACCGAGATCCCTGAGTCCGCAGGCCTGTGCTCTGATCCCTGAACCGAACCGGCCAGGGCCAGCAACCTTTCCTTTCACCCTGGGCTACGGAGGGTCACTTTACAATCTAGGAAGGGTTTGACCAGGGGTTACGGGGCTCTTCCTGGTGTTTCTGCCCTAGCATAGAAACCTAGAGGACCCCAGCCACCCACTCACCCCGCCTACCTTACTCATCAGAAAGGGCGGACCTTTTTTATTTTTTTCTTCAAAATATACTTTATTGACTTTTTTACAGAGAGGAAGGGAGAGAGATAGAAAGCTAGAAACATCGATCAGCTGCCTCCTGCACACCCCCAACTGGGGATGTGCCTGCAACCAAGGTACATGCCCTTGACCGGAATGGAACTTGGGCCCTTCAGTCCACAGGCCGACGCTCTGTCCACTGAGCCAAACCGGTCTCGGTTGGGTGGACCTTTTAAAAGAACGTATCCAGCTCCAGGAGAGAGGATTCCTTGTAACGATCCCACTAATAACCTGTTAAGAGCAACTTGAGCTCTTTGTGCTTCAAACGTCCCACATACTAAATGAACATGGTTGCACTAGGTGCCCTGGGCAGGCTCTTACAGTGCTTGCATCCTAGGTTAACTGTTACTGGGTGATTCCAGCTTGATTAGGTCACCAGGCACAGTGCCTCACTGCTCATAATGTCCAGATCTGAACATTATGGAGAGAGCAAATAGCATGAGTTTGCAAAAGGAGACGGTTCTCAGAAAAAGTTGGGTTTTTTTTTTTTCCTCTTTTATGTCCCTAAATGCACACGTACATATGTATGTTATAAAAACGGAAAAGAGCATCATAAGGAAAAGGGATTTGAAAAGAGCAGGAAAGAAAGGGGCTGCTTCAATGAGCTTGGGACCAAAGGGAACATGGGGGGGAGGGGGTTGGGAGAGGGGTCAATGGAGAGAATGACAGTTGAAGGAAAGGGGCAAAAGCTTGACCTGCCAGATGCAATTTCTATAACTTTTCTTCCCCAAATCCAGCCCAAGCCTGCTAGTTAGCAGAAGCACATGACTTAACCTCTAATTTTCTTGTGTCAACTCAGCTTTCCCTGAATAGTGACAAAATAAAGAAACCCTCCTAATTCCGAAAGTTCAGCTTCACCACTAGATGACATGCCTCCTTCTCTCTCAGGATCTAGAAGCCCAAACAGATACTGTATTTCAAAGCTTTTTTTTTTTTTTAATCACATAACCAGCACATTCTGAACTCCCAAATTCCTACTTCTTCCACAATATCCATCCTCATAATCCAAACCAAGTTTTTAAAAATACATCATGGAAAAAGCTGTTTATATTAGTTATCTATCACTATGTAACTAATGACACCAAAATTTAACAGCATTAAGCAATAATAAACATCATCTCATGTTTTCTATTGGTCCAAAATGTAGAAGCCAATTTGCTGCGTAGTTCTGGCTTGTGATCTCTTGGGAGATTCAGTCAGGGTATGGGGCTGTAGTCATCTGAAGAGTAGACTAGTGCTGAAGAATCCACTTCCAAGATAATTCACCCACAAGTGCTTGTTCACAAAAGGCCTCAGTTCCTCCCTATGGGTCTGCCTACAGGCTATTTGAGGTTCCTTACAGCAGCCCTTCTCAACCTGTGGGTCCTGACCCACTAGCAGGGTCCCCTAAGACCATCGGAAAACACAGATATTTACCTTACGATTCATAACAGTAGCAAAATTTGTTACAAAGTAGCAACGAAAATAATTTTGTGGTTGGCGGTTCCCACAACATGAGGAGCTGTATTAAAGGGCCGCAGCGTTAGAAAGGTTGAGAACCACTGCCTTACAGCATGGCTACCGGCTTCCGCCTCCCTCCTCCAGCACGTGATTCTAGAAAAAGAAGGGTAGAAGCTGCAATGTCTTTTATGATCCACCTTTGAAAGTCATTCACCGTCATTTCTGCAATATTCTGCTAAGTGCTCAGCCAGACCTAGTTAATGTGGGAGGGGAACTACAGAAGAGCATGAATACCAGTAGGCAAAATCACTCAGTGGCTGAACGTCCACCTACACACCAAGAGGTCACACAGTTCGACTTCCCAGTCCGGGCACATGCCCAAGTTGCAGGCTCCATCCCCAGTGAGGGGCGCGCAGGAGGCAGCCAGCCAATGATTCTCTCTCATCACTGATATTTCTTTCTCTCTCTTTCCTCTCTGAGATAAATAAAATAATATGTTTTCAAAATCCTGGGGGCCATCTTGGAAGCTGGCTATCCCACAGAATCCAGGCTCCACCGTTTGCTTATCTACGAGCAACTGCCAGACTTTATTTCCTAATATGTAAAATGGGGGTGCTAATACTTATCTTAAGAAACTGCTCTGAGGCTTAAATGAAAAACTAATGTATGTGAGACACAGCATCATGGTATCTGGCAAATGTTGAGGTTTGACTGATGTGGTAGTTCTGTGCTGTATCAATTTAGCTAAGCTGAAATTTAGTTTCCCAAATCTCAATCTGGTTCCAGGATAGGATTGGCCGCAAGAAGAGTTTGATAAGATTTGGAAGGAACAAGTGAAACCACCCTGATGCTCTGAGTGGTTGATATATGATAGAATATGCTAGAAAAGATGGATAAATTTAGCGAGACCCAAGAGGAGATACAAAAAAAAGCCAACTAGAGATGCTAGAGATGATGCATAAATTTAGCAAGTCCCAAGAGGAGATGTAAAAGGACCAACTAGAGACACTGACTGAAATAAAAAATATTATACAGAGTCCTAACAGCAGACTAGAGAAAGGCAAGAATCAAGTCAAAAATGTGAAATATAAAGAAACAGAAAACACTCAACTGGAAAAGCAAGAAGAGAAAAGAATCCAAAAATGTGAACATAATATAAGGAGACTCTGGGACAGCTTCAAGCGTACCAACATCAGAATTGTGGGGGTGCTATGGAGGGGAAAAAGGAGAAACAAATGTAATAATCTGAATAATAAAGATTTAATTTTTTAAAAAAAGAGAAGTTTGAAAAGATTTGGAAGGAACAAGTGAAACCACCCTGATGCTCTGAATGGTTGATATAGGATCAAACTAAGTTTGTTACTGATCTGCTGGCAGAACAGCAGCGGGACCCCAATTCCTCCAGCTCCTATCACATCTCCTGTTTCATCCTCTCCAAGCTCTGGGGCAAGGCATACATCAACTTCTGGGAAAAGAACATCACCTTCTGCAGATTCCCTGCGTTACAATGTGATATCCAGGGGCTCCCTTTGTCCTCATGGGTTCCAGTGTGTCCTGGTGGATTCTAGTCTATCCTCACTCTCTCCCAAGTCAATCCAACTTTTCTTCCTGACTGCTAGCCATGATGAACTATCAATTTCAGGCCCATTACTGGATGCAGAGGTAGCACAGACTTTCGTAGGTGTTTTCACCAGGGGAGAGAATGGCCTAGTTGAAGGGAAGGGGCTTTAGCTAAATTTCAGCTTAGCTAAATTGATATAGCACAAAACTACCACCTCAACTTTCTTTATGATCCCTGGTTAATTACTTTCATCTCACCATCCAGTTATCTCCTTTCAGATCTTTTCTTTCTTAGCTTCTCCTGCATATATCCCTGTAATAAATCCTGTTTTCTACAGTGGGGCTGCTTCCCTGATCAGCCCCTGATATTGACATTGGTGAAGTTAGATACAGCTGAATATATATACTAGAAGGCCAGTGCATGAGTTTGTGCACATGTAGGGTCTGGCCAGCCAGCCCAGCCCACTGGTCAAACTCCCGGTTGAACTCCCAGTCAAACTCTTGGTCAAGGAGACAATGTGCATATTATCTTTTTATTATATAGGATATCTATCTATCTATCTATCTATCTATCTATATACACAGACACACACTCAGTGGCCATATTATTATGATTTCTGAATGCATAATAATCTGACTACTCAGTGTATATCTTATATAATAAAAGGCTAATATGCAAACTGTCCCCTCAATCAGGAGTTCAACCAGCAGGCAGCTGGCCAACCACCCATGTCGCCTCCCCTTGGCCAAGCTGGCCGGACCTCACCCATGCACGAATTCTTGCACCGGGCCTTTAAAATACACACACATACTGAGCGGCCAGATTGTTATGCATTCAGAGATCATAATAATCTGGCCACTCCGTGTATATGCTAGAGCAGTGGTCAGCAAACTGCAGTTTGCCATTCTGTTGACTAATGAGTTTGCTGACCACTGCTAAGGCATTACCCTTACCCAGAAGTTTTGGCTTCAGGTTAAAGACATTAGTACATTATTAAAATGTTTTTTAAGTGTTTTTCCCTAAGGTGGTAGTCGGCCACTCATTAGTCAACAGAGCAGCAAACCGTGGCTCAAGAGCCGAATGTGGCTCAAGAGCCACAGTTAGCCCACCACTGTTCTAGAGGCCCAGTGCACAGTGGGGTCCTTAGGCCTGGCTGGCAATCAGGACCTATCAGGGTTCTCTCACCCAGTCCCAATTGGGGCTGGGCTGGCAGGGGTCTACCAGCTGCAGGCCGGGGCCTACCAGCTGCCAGATAGGCCTGCCAGATGGGGCCTGCTAGATGGAGGAGGGGGGAGGGGGGCTGGGAGGTAGGGGATGGGGGACCACAGGAGGTTTGCCAGCTGAGGAGGGAAGGACCAGGGGAGGTTGGCTATGGGAGCACATTGACCACCAGAGGCAGCTCCTGCATTGAGTGCCCCTGGTGGTCAGTGCACATCATAGCAACTAGTCATTTCAGTTGTTCCTGTCATTTGGTCATAACAGTTGCATAGGCTTTTATATATATAGATATGTATTGTATTGGCTTTGGACAGGGAATGGGCAGGAGCTAAAGTGAGCTCAAGTAAAAGCTTAAAGGACAGTGAGAAAATTGTTATTGAAGGTTATGAGTTGAACTGTATTCCCCTCCCCCTCCAAAAAATTCATATGTTTAAGTCCTAACTTCAGTACCTCAGAATGTGATCTTATTTGGAGATAGAGTCTTTATAGAAGTAATCTGATAAAATGAGGTCATCAGAATGGAACTAATTCAATATGACTAGTGCCCTTATAAAAGGGAAAAATGAGAAAAAACATGTACATAAGGAGAAAAACGTGAAAACATAAAGGCAGAGATCAAGGTGGTGGATCTTTAAGTCAAGAAATACCTACAATTACCAGCAAGCCACCTGAAGCTAGGAGAGAGGAATGAGACAAGATTCTTCCTCACAGCTCTTAGAAGGAACCAAACCTAGTGACACCTTGAACTTGGGCTTCTAGCCTCAAGAACTGTGAAAATACATTTTTTATTCACCCTAAGGAAATTAATACAGTGGGATAAAATGTGGCCCATTTATATAGTGAAAGAATGCTTGACAGCAGTGTTGCCTGGGGTAATGTTAAAATTAGAAAGAGTATCTAATGAAAAATAGAAAGGATATTTAATGATCTTATGGATGTAGCTAAGGAGGTGTTCTATCAGACTACTTAAATTGCCAATGGCTTTTTCTATTTATCTAAGACAAAGTGCAAGAAGGCAGTTAAATCAAAGAAGAAATTGTTCAGTTTTCAAGAAGACTTTAAAGAGACTATAAAGGAGCCAAGAATTACTAGGTTCAAAAATAGAACTGTTTCTAATCCCCAGTCTCTCCCAGTTTAAGACTCTCAAAGCAGGATAGGGACTAATAGCAAAGATTAAATTCAGCACACTTCAAGGAAAGTATGACTTCGGGATAAAAATTACCTCAAGATTTTTTTCAGCTCAGGGAAAAGATGTAAGATTGAAGAGTATGCTTCACATGCACTCCCAATATATATATCTCACAGAGCCTTTTATATATATTGTATTAATTTCAGAGAGGAAGGGAGAGGGAGAGAGAGAGAAACATCAATGATGAGAAAGAATCATCAATTGGCTGCCTCCTGCATGCCCCATACTGGGGACTGAGCCAGCAACCCAGACATGTGCCCCGACCAGGAATCGAACTGTGACCTCCTGGTCTATAGGTCGAGACTCAACCACTGAGCCACACCGGCCCTGCAGCACTGGCTTCAAGTGAATTTCATGAAAGGTCTATGATTTGTGATAGCTGGGAGGCCATGCAGACTTTGGTGGATAATCTCCAAGATGCTGCCATTAACCGTGTCCCTCCCTATAAATCCATGCTGCATAATATACGAAGAGGTGAAGTCTCATTCCCCTCTTCTTGGATATGAGCTGGACTTAGTGTCCTGTGGTAGGAGTGACAGCCTCAGATTTCTACGGCCAAATCATAAAAAGCTTTACAGCTTTCATCTAGATTTCTTGGGATTCCCACTCTTGGAATTTTGCTGTCATGCTGTGAGAAGTTCAATCCACATGGAAAGGCCACATGGAGAGAAAGAACAGGCTGTCCAGACCCCCAGCTGTTTCAACCATATTAGCCCAGGCATCACATAAATGAGGGAAGGAGCCATCTTGGACAGTCTAGTCTCAGCAGAAACTACATGGCAAAGAACCAAAACTCCAGACACATTACCCCGGTCAAGTGGTCCCTGCCATCTCCAGCCAGTTGGGCCAACTAGCTAAGGCCCCACCCATTGGGAAACAAAGACAAACCATCTCCTCTGTGCCCTGCCCAGGCTTCCACCCTCTGAGTCCTGGGCACAATAAAATCACTCATGGTTTATGCCACTAAGTTTTGAATAGTTTGTTATGTAGCATTAGGCAACCAAACAATACTGACAAGATAATGTTCCCTTCTGGAGCCCATCTAAGAAGATTCTGGCTTAGCCTACTCAGACTCTCCCCCTCCCCTGCCTTCGAACAAGAGTCCTACCTGCCCAGACTAGTTCTTGAGCTGTGTTTTTTTGTTTGTTTGGTTGGTTGTTTTTTTTTGGGGGGGTGTTTGTTGTTGTTGTTTTAGTACGTCTTTATTTTGAAAAAGAGAGAGAGAGAGAGAGAGATCAACATAAGAGAGAAACACCGATCAGTTGCCTCCCATATGCACCTGGATCCAGAATCAAACCTGCAACCTGGGTATGTGCCCTGACTAAGAATCGAACTGGTGACCTTTTAGTACATGGACGATGCTAAGCTCACTGAGCCACCAGCCAGGGCTGTTGTTATTTGTGTTTGTCGTGGAGAATTAGAAAGAAAAGAATAGAGAATGAAGACAACACTGCGGAGTTTTTTAGGGGAAGGGACAGTTGTTGAGAAGAGAGGAAAAGTAGCTGTAGAGTGTGAAGGCAGAGGATGAGAAAGGGGGATTTTAGGAGATCTCATGGGAGACTACATAGCTCGCCTGTGTTTGAAAGGTAACTCCTGTGGCTGGATGGCCTATGTTCTTTCATTCGGGACTGGCTCAGGCATGGCTAACATTTACGGTTTTCTTCGTGTTACAGATAAATGGCATTTCACACACCCCCTTCGCCTGTGCACTGCATTTCAGACTAACCTGTGTTTTTCTGCTAAATGACGCACAGGAAAAGTACGAGCTGGTAGGTGAGTGTATACAGGCGAACATGCTGCTTTGTTAAGTCAGGGAAGCCTGCAAATTAGGAGTGACAATGAGTCTGAGTCCTGAAGGATGCGTTGCAGTTAACTAGGCAAAAAGAGAGGGAAGAACCTTACAGACAGAAAGAACAGCCTGGATGAAGCACCATTTAGTCAAGAAACCCAAGGGGCCAACACCGGTTTTGCTCAGTGGATAGAGTGTCGGCCTGTGGACTAAAGGGTCCCAGGTTCGGTTGCGGTCGAGGGCATGTGCCTTGGTTGCGGGCACATCCCCAATGGGGAGTGTGCAGGAGACAGCTGATCGATGTTTCTCTCTATCCCTCTCCCTTCCTCTCTGAAAAAAATTTTTTTTTCAATAAAATATATTTTACAAAGGAAGAAAAGAAACCCAAGGGAAGGCCAGTGTGACTGGAGTGTGGAGAACAATGAGGAGTGCTGAGACGGGAGGAGACACTGGAGAGGTCAGCATTCAAAGCCTCATAAGACAGGAGCACCAGGCTCCTGGTGCAGAGCTCCTGCCTTCCCCCAAGGTCTGAAATACCCAGGAATCAGTGGGCGAAATCTGGCCACAAGAAGCACAAACGCTGACCTGACCGATCATGCCTGACGTCAGCAGATGTGGAAGTGGTGTCCCCCACACTGGCCACTCAGCAGCCAATAGCATCCTCACTACTGCCATTACCCATTGCTTTCCCAGGGACAAGAGGAAGCCTCTGGCTCCACAGGAAGTTTCATAAGCCCGTCCCTGGGTTTAAGCAGAGCCTCGGAGCGTCGGGGCTGCCTCCTGTCCTCAGAGCCAGGTGACATTGCAGTCTCCTCATCTGGCCTGTCTGCCTCCCGGGGTTGGGTTATTGTGAGGAACAAATAACAGCTGTGAACCTATAATTACTAAAGCCCATCCAAGTGGGAGGGGCAGTGGGAATGAGCAAAGAGGAGAATAATTGAGTTCTAATGCCCACGAGGACTTCGGAGGCCCCAGGGATGGGTGGTTCGCTCAAGATGCAAAAGCAGCAACATCTGACCTTTTAGTTCTAAGTGTGACTGGGCTAACTGACTCTGAAAGCCTCTCAGACTTCCCTAGCTGAGCCCAGCGCTTTACGGAAAATCCCAGTTTAATGATCTTTCACTGAGACTGAGGCAGAATAGTAAGAAGCTTGGAAAATTCCTTGGCACATAGAATAGGGAAACTGAGACAGATGGTTAAACAGCAGTTTGCAGCCCTCTAGTAAATACCATTTTCCCTCAACACAAGGACATTTAAATGGTTTGGCCCTGGACAGTGTGGCTTCGTTGACTGAGCTTTGTGCATGTGGGAGATGAAGGAGGAGGAGGAAAGCACCAGTACAGTGTGGTTTTGATTATGTGATATGGTGGTTTATAATAGGAAATATAGTTCACCTTTGTTCCTGGCCCAGATCTCCCAAAACCCTTGGAATTCCCTCAGTGGTGAGAGGATAAAGGTGTCTTTTGTTATGTTAATGATGTAGCTTCGGAAAGCACCTAAAATGGGGGTGGTTGACAGAGTAACCCATGACTATAGGGTTGGAACTTTCAGTCCCATCCCTTTGACCTCAGGGGAAGGGGTGGGGCTGGAGGTTGGATCCATTGCCGCTGGCCAATGATGTAATCAATGATGCCCTTGTCCTGAAGCCTCCATAGAAATCCCAAAGGACGCGGCACAGAGCTTCCAGGTTGGTGGGCCTGAACACGTCCATGTGCCAGGCCCCAATCTCCACAGAAACCGAAGTTTCTGTCTCTGGGACCTCTCCCAATGCATCTCTTCATCTGGCCGTTCCTCGGTACCTTTTAATAATATCCTTTGTAATTTAATAAGTAACCTGGTTTCCTGAGTTCTGCCAGCTGCTCCAGCAAATCAAAGATTGGTCCTGGGAACCTCTGATTTCTAGCCGGTCAGGCAGGAGCACAAATAATAATCACATGAGCTTAGACGAGATTGGCATCTGGAGTCTGGGCAGTGTTGTGAGACTGGGCCCTTAACTTGTGCGAGCTGATGCTGCCTCCAGATAGTGTCAGACCTGACTTCCACTGGTGCTGGAGACTTGGTTGGTGTAAGAAAAAGACCCGCACATCAGAACTGGTGTCAGACACCTAGGCTAAGAAGCATTGGTCTTTACAGTCAGAAAGGTGACCCAAGAGAAAGGTGGTTTTCAGGAGAAACTGAAATCTAAAAGCCAGGCAGACCCTCCAAATTAGTGCTGAGATCTGAAAGAACTAGACAGCGAGGAGGGAAATCTGCAGAAATCAGAGAGAGCGAACGAAATCCAAAGACGAGGGTGGGAGGCAGAGACTGAGAAAGGGCCTGGCTTGTACCAGGTTCCTGAGGTCAAAAGCAAGAGTGTGACCTGAGGGCTTATGGGTAATGTCCAGCCCAAGTATGACATATAAGTAGAGGAGATGAGCAAGAGAAAGTAGAAAGTAGAAAGTAAGCTAAAACAAGCGTAGAATCCCAGCAAATGTCAAAATTTAAGGAACGATTTAAAGAGGGGTTCATGAAAGAGGCTAAGAAAGTGCCCCAACCCCTAGCAGCCTTCTCTGGCCCACTCTCCCTTCATAGTGCCCCTCATTCCTGAGCTAGTTCATACACACACACACACACACACACACACACACACACACACAGAAGAGATTCGTGCAATAGGCCTTCCTTCCTTTGGCTTCCAGCATTGGTTTTCCTCCAGCACCTAGGACCCAGGCCTTTGCTCTGCCAGAGTCTGCCTTCTTCATCTTTACTGCGGGCACTCTGCTCCTGTAGATCCCTTTGCCCACCCCGCTGCCCTGCCCTCCCTCTCATAGCAGGCATCCTGCCCCCACCTGGCCACTCAGCATCTGGAGCAGCTGGGCAACAGGCCATCTTTGACCTTCTAATTTGCATACTCACTCTTATTGGCTGTGGGTGTAGCAGAGGTATGGTCAATTTACATGTTTGTCAATTTACATGTTTGTGGCCTGATAATACTTACTCGGGAGTGAACCCACAACTTGGGTATGTGCCCTGGTAATACATATGTACTGTTGTGGGGCGACCCAGGTGGGACTCGAACCCACGCGAGAAAGACAACCACCAGACAGCCAATTGAAAAATTTAGGAAGCCTTTATTAGGAACTCGAGTCCGGGCTCCCGGTTCCACTGACACAGCAGGGAAGCACAAGAGCCCCGAACCTCTGCAGCAAGTGCTTTTTATCCTCAGCGCAGGAGGACTTGGCTAACTTTAATTGGCTAAGCATTACTCTTTATCTAAACTCTGATTAAGCAAGCAGCTTGGAATGCAGATGCCCTTCTTAGGGGTGGTTTGTCAGACCCTGTGGTTTCTCAGAGCTGGGTATGCCTCAGGTACCTGGTGTTTGTGTACGAAACCCACCAGTTCCTGGTTTTACTGCCTCCAGGCCTGAGGTCACCCTGACCTTAATTCGACTCCTTATGGGGGGAATGCGGTCTGGTCCTTGCCCCTCCACAGTACCTGCACTGCTACTGGAGAGTGAACCCACAACCTGGGTATGTGCCCTGACCCAGAATTGAACCTGAGACCTTTCAGTGTACACTTTATACACAAAATGTACTTAACAGAAGAAGCAAAGCCATGCCTTGGCCAGTGTGGCTCAGTTAGTTGGGCCTTGTCCAGTGCCCCAAAGGTTGAGAGTTGATTCTAGATTAGGACACTTACCCAGGTTTCAGATGCACATACCCAAGGGCACATACCCAGGTGAAGTGCATGTGGGAGGCAACCAATCGAAGTTACACTCTCATATCAGTTTTTCTCTTTCCCTCTCCTTTCCTGTCTCTCTCTCTCTCTAAAAAAAAAAAAAATCAATTAAAAATAAATAAATAAATAGATAGATGATTGATACAAATTTTAAAACATCATATAAAAAAAAACAGAAGAAGCAAAGCAGCCAACACTATTAACACCTACTTTGAAAATTAATAAGAACTGAAATATATCTTAACATTTATCCTCCTTTTGTATTATAACTACCTTTCCACATACTTTTTCAAAATATTTTACTTTGACACATGGATTTTCGCAAATGTCATAATTACTTGTAATTGTTCTTCCTTTTTAAAATATTTTTATTGATTTCAGACAGAAAGGGAGAGAAGAGAGAGATAGAAACATCAATGATGAAAATCATTGATCAGCTGCTTCTTGCAGGTCCTCAACTATGAGTTGAACCTGCAACATGGCATGTCCTCTGATCGGGAATTGAACTATGACCTTCTGGTTCATAGGTCAATGCTCAACCATTGAGCCATACCGGCCGGGGTTTTTTTTCTATATTCAAAAATTTTTTATGTTTCATGGAAAGAAAGAATGCTGTTATACAGGTTTCTTTGTACACACTATTTCAAACATTTTTTGGAAGCACCTTTTTTCTTTGATTAAAAAGCCCTTCCTGATTTTTCCCAGCTCCAAGGCATGGAATTGGTTGTGCTTTTAAAAGCCTTGGTTTCTGCTGAAACTGGTTTGGCTCAGTGGATAGAGTGTCAGCCTGTGGACTGAAAGGTCCCAGGTTCGATTCCAGTCAAGGGCATGTACCTTGGTTGCGGGCACATCCCCAGTGGGGGGCGTGCAGGAGGCAGCTGACTGATGTCTCTCTCTCATCGATGTTTCTAACTCTCTATCCCTCTCCCTTCCTCTCTGTGAAAAATCAATAAAATATATATTTTTTTTAAAAAGCCTTGGTTTCTTTTTAAGGAGCATATTAGAATAAAAAAATCTGGTTGTTGTATGTGCAAATAAATTTGGTAGTTACTCACCAAAGTTGTTTCCAGATGATAAACCTGAAGAATATTTTTTAAACCCATCATTCTGCACCAAAACTTTCTATTTTTATCCAACTTTCAGTGATTTTTGTTCTAATATCAAAATATACTTCTCTATTATACCACATATTTCCTTAATTTTTAACTCCTCACCAAATCTATGATTTGTAACCTTTTTCTTTAAATCTCTATTTAAATCACCTCTCATCATTTCGAAATCTCTTCATTGATGCAAATTTGTTTGCATTCTTTTTTTTTTTTTTCTTTTTTGGCCCAAGATAAATTTAGTGCTCAACTGTAAGAAAGACTTTCCAGTCTGCTGTTCTATTCTATAACTTGGCTATTTATAAATGATCTGTTTTCTGCTTCAGTTGTAATCCTTTTTTGGAAGAATCTAGGTATAAATATAAAATAAATGCACAGTTTAGTGTTATAATCAAATAAAAATTGATAACAAAGCAAATCTGATATATATTTTATGAGTTGTTATTATAATAAAATAATTAAGCATGTATGGGGAAAGTTTGCATAAATGATGGTAAGTATATACCTGAAGATAGTATGCCAAGGGTCAGATGATGAGAGAGATGGGGAAAGAACAGGCAGCTGCTCTGAACAGTTGCTAAATAGTTTCTTAAAATATTTTTATTGATTTCAGAGAGGAAGGGAGAGAGAGAAACATCAGTGATGAAAGATTGGCTGCCTCCTGCATGCCCCCCACTGGGGATCAAGCCCACAATCTAGCATGTGCCCTTTACCAGACTGGAACCTGTGACCCTTTAGTCTGCAGACCTACACTCTCCACTGAGCCAAACCAGCAAAGGCATTAAATGGTTTCTTAGCAGCACCCACAGGGCCTGGCCTTCTCAAATCAGCAGAAAGGGCAGGACCTGCACCCAAATGTAGGTCCAGGAGAGGAAAGGCCCACCTGCATGTCCATCATTGTATCCCCTGCACCTAATATAATACCTGATGCAGAGAAGATGCTCAATACTTATTTGTGAAACAAAGAAAGAAAGCAAGGAAGAAAGGCGTGGAGGAAGAAAGGAAATAATTTAATATATAAGACACATTTTATATTTCCATCCTTTCAAACAATTGGGTCAGTATAAAATAGGGGCAGTACAACCAATTATATGATACTAACTGAGCAAAACTTTAAAAAAAAAAAAATCATTTCAGCCCTAACTGAAACTGGCTCAGCAGATAGAGCATCAGCCTGCAGACTGAAAGGTCCTGGCTCAATTCTGGTCAAGGGCACGTACCAAGGTTGCAGGCTCAATCCCCAAAAGAGGACTTGCAGAAGGCAGCTGATCAATGATTCTCTCTCATCATTGATGTTTCTCTCTCTCTCTCTCCCTCTCCCTTTCTCTCTGAAATTAATAAATAATAATAATAATAATAGTAAACATTTCAGGAAATCTCTGAAAGTTATAGGCATAAAGTACCGCTGATAGAACAAGTAAAATTTAATGATAAAAGGGGTCCAGCCCCCATAGAGTATATGATTTCATTTGTACGGAATAGACAAATCCATACAGACAGAATAAATTAGTGACTGCTTAGGGCTCAGAGTTAGGGGGAAATGGAGAGTGATCACTAATGGGTTTCTTATTGGAGTGACAAAAATGTCTAAAATTGATTGTGGTGATGGTGACCCAATTCAGTGAATATACTAAAAACCATTGAATTGTATATTTTATTTTTTTTAAATATATTGTATTGATTTTTTTACAGAGAGGAAGGGAGAAGGATAGTTAGAAACATTGATCACCTGCCTCCTGCACACCTCCTATTGAGGATGTGCCTGCAACCAAGGTACATGACCTTGGCTGGAACCAAGCCAAACCAATTAGGGCTGAATTGCACACTTTTTAAAAAAATATACATTTTTATTGATTTTTTTACAGAGAGGAAAGGAGAGGGATAGAGAGTTAGAAACATCAATGAGAGAGACATAGATCAGCTGCCTCTTGCACACCCCCTATTGGGGATATGCCCACAACCAAGATACATGCCCTTGACTGGAATTGAACCTGGGACCTTTCAGGCCGCAGGCCAATGCTCTATCCACTGAGCCAAACCAGTCTTGGTTGAATTATACACTTTAAACGGTAACTTGTATGGCTTGTGAATTTTATCTTAAAACTGCTTTAATGGGGTGAGATGCCTAATGCATGGCAGCTCAGGTTTAGAAGGTCCCACCAAACCCCCTGCTCCAGCCAAGAACCCATTATCAATAATCCCAACCTACATCAATAACCTAAAATAAACAACCCACAATCTTGTCCAGTACGAGATGGTGTTATTTTAATTTGGGGTCTCCGGAAATTACTGTAACCCTAGAAAACTACCAACATTAATATTACTTATAAGAATAAGTATAGAGTTAATGAAAGAGGCATTAAATCCATGGTTTTAAGATGTTTAAATTAGATTTAAATGTGGCTCTAGCTTTTGTGATTATTTTCGTGTTTCTGTCCGCTGTTTGGTGTGTTAGGATATTTGAAACGTTCAAAGAATCTGGTTTTTGAGGGGGATTTATATTCCTCCTTGGATTGCTCATGGGAATTTAAATCATGTAGTGATCAATATGACAGACTCGCCAACATTTTTTCCACTTTGGAACAATTAGTAAAAGCCAAGATTAAGGAGAGATGGGGTAGATAAGAGGTCAATCAAAGAACTTGTATGCATGCATATAAGTATAACCAATGAACATAGACACTGGGGATTTGGGGTATGCCTGGGAGGGAGGGGGGGCAACGGGGAGATACATATATATGTAACACAATAAAAAAATTTTAATTAATTAATTAATTAATCAATCAATTAATTTTTTTTTTAAAAAGCCAACTGGCAGTTCCATCCTCCTTGCCGGTGATTGGTTTAGAAATGGGCCGTGCCACCGCGCTGGCCAATGCGATGTGAGTCAAAGTCCAGCGTGGGGCTCCTGAGAGAGATTTCCACTGTCCCCCCAAAAAGAGAAATAAGAGTCCCACTTACTTCCTCCCCTGAATTGCTGTGTCTTCCTGTGATAAGACTGCAGCAGCCACTCCCTCCGAGCCTGAGGGCACTGCCAGTCATGGCGCAGGGCGGAACCGGGAGGCCGATGCGGTGCCACTGGAGCCGGGCACCCTGCGCCCACAGCCCACCGCAGGGCTTCAGGATATGTGAGATCATGCATCTCCTCATTGTGGAAGCCATTTGAGTTAGGGCTTCCTCTTGTTTTCACCCAGAAGAAATATAATCTGTAGTCAGGATTTAAATCCACAATGTCCTTTAAGTATTTTTTGTTTAAGTTTTGTTTATTCAGGCATATACATCTGATCCATCTGAACTTCGGTTACACTGGAAGTTGTAAAGAGATTTCCTCTGCAACAAAAGCCCCCTGGATTTATTTATTTATTTATTTTAAATCCTCACCCAAGGGTATTTTTTCATTGGTTTTAGAGAGAGAGGAAGAATGAGGGAAAGACAGAGATAAATATCAATTTGAGAGAAACACATCAATGGGTTGCCCTGACCAAAGAGAAGCCTGCAACTGAGGTACGTGCTCTTGATCAGAATCGAACTTGGGACCCTTGTTCCGCAAGCTGACTTCTGTCCACTGAGCCAAACCGGCTAGTGAAAGCGTTAACCGGAGAACATGAGGCTTGAGCCTTACAAAATCTAACAAATGTCAAAGGGAAAGCTCTTTCTGCTAGCCCAGTGGTCGGCAAACTCATTAGTCAACAGAGCCAAATATCAATGGTACAGCGATTGAAATTTCTTTTGAGAGCCAAATTTTTTAAAAATCTTTATATATATTTATTTTTATTTTTTTATTTTTTTACAGAGAGGAAGAGAGAGGGACAGAAAGTCAGAAATATCGATGAGAGAGAGAGACATCGTTCAGCCACTTCCTGCACGCCTCCTACTGGAGTTGTGCCCCAAAGCAAGGTACATGCCCCCGACCGGAATTGAACCTGGGACCTTTCAGTCCACAGGCTGACGCTCTATCCACTGAGCCAAACCGGTCTTGGCGAGAGCCAAATTTTTTAAACTTAAACTTCTTCTAACACCGCTTCTTCAAAATAGACTCGTCCAGGCCATGGTATTTTGTGGAAGAGCCACACTCAAGGGGCCAAAGAGCCGCATGTGGCTCAAAAGCCTAAGCCTTGCACAAACATGCTCCCCTTGAGTGGTTATTTTACAGAAATTCCTGAAGACCATCACCCCCACACAGCCCCCGAAAAGGGACATCTGGTGCCTGCAGGACAAAGGTCAAGGCTGTAAAACTACGGATCTGATACATGTGTCAAGCCGAAGCCCCATCGGAGCGCATAAAAAGCCTGCTCCCTCCCCAATTCACCACTGGTTCTTTCTCAAGTCAGATGATCTGCACCCAGTTGCCTGGAATAAATTATCATGTTGATTACACTGAGCCTTGAGTCCATTCTGTGTGACCCTGGCCCAACCCCACACCTTTCACCTAGGGCAAGCCCCTTGGATTTTAAAGAACCTGGAAACATTCAAAGAATCAAATTTCAGAGATTGATCCACCCTGATGGTCATATAAGAACCTACTGATAGCATGACACCTGTCTTCAACTGTG